>JANHFK010005026.1:59314-72073 GCA_036250565.1 Sibynophis collaris | reverse complement strand
CCTTTTAGTCCACATGTAAACTTATTTGATTCAACATAAAGATAACCAGTTGCATTATATATTCACTCTTTTATATAACTGCTATCTTTGCATTAGTCATTGACCTATTTGAAAAATAGTTAGCCATAGCTAAACATATCCTATTAGGTAAGGTTATAAAGGCGTTGTTTTTACTTCAGTTCCAAAGATATTAGTGTTAGTTTCAGGGTCTTTGTTAACAGGAAGGCTAATAAAACATAAGCATCCCACAGACAATGTGCAGTCCCCAAAATTATTTTGCAGTCTCCAAAGATCTCAAAATCATCAAAATTCAGCAGCAATATTTTTCTGGTATTCCCTATTTAACATAACTAACAAAAAATATAGCATCATTGAATCTGTAATAGATGCATTATACCTATTTTATCTACCGGTATATAAATATAGTTAATATATATATATATATTTAAACATAAGTATATTTATGTGTAAAAGGGGCCAAATCCTTCAAAAGTGAAAAAGGAGCTCAAAATCTTTCTCCTCTCCAAGCGATACCTTTGTAAAGCCATCTATAGCCCTCAAAGGCTTTTTAAAAAGGAGGAGTAGGATGGTGGTTTCTGATTAAAATAACTCTAGGTCTTTGCAGTATGCCACATAGGAATAACCTCTTTCAAAGGAATCAAGATTTTTTTTTTAATGGCAATGCAGATGAAAGTACAATTTTAAAAGAACTTGGTGGGGTCCCCCCCCAGAAACAGAATGGTAATTTCTATTGGTATTCAAAAGGGAAACACTATCATCCACAAGAATAAAACACTTAAAGGAATGAGCCATTGGCTTCTTATGCTGTTATGAGCGAGCACAGCCTGCAGAGAAGAAAGCGTCAAGATGGAATAAATGAAGCGATAACAGAAGGAAGTGTAGAGTCCCTGGCAGCACATCATTAACCACAGCAATAGGGTGAGCTGGAATGCAGAAATAACCAGGGGCTGAATGTGACCTCACATGGGCAGAGGGGGAGGGAGAAGAGAATTGCAGAGAAGGAAGATTTGAGAGAGTTGCTACCACCAGGGCCTCCCACATTGATATTTCAGGAAAGGAACTACATTCATTATGCAGGCAGCTTCACCCATTAAAAAAATAACCATATGATAGATCTGAGGCATAGATCCTATCAGCCACATCACACAATGCCTGTTCCATTATATACCTTACGAACATTAGTTGCTGAGCAATTTACCAGCTGAAGCAATATTTTAATATTTAGCAGCACCAAACATATTCCATAATGGACTGTCCCCATTCAGGTCATTTGGATGCACACATGGCAGGTCATTTCTCTCCTGGTAGAAGAAGGGTCCGGCATTGTTAGAAGTTCTGGCACACATGGTAAATCCATTCAGGCTGCGTAGAGTAGAGCTGAAGAGGTGGAGGGAAATCACACTGCCTGTAAGCCATCAGCAGGAGAATTCACCCGAACTCAAGAAGAGTAAGTGATAGATTTGTGGTCCCTCTCTGACCTAAGATTCTGGTGAAACACCTAGATAAACAAAGAGCTTTGGCATCTGTGAAATTTTCTTCCCATTAATGTTAGGATGTGAAGTATAATATCAACTTGGGGAATTGTTTCACAAAACACTCAAGATCTATGGATGTTATAGGAACAGGACTCAGGAACACCTTTCTTTAACATACATACATAACAACATGTTTGCATACATCCTTCTCAATCCCAACCAATTTGGAATGTCAATTTAAGAAAGCATATAATAACTGCAACACAGTCCATCCTACTCCCAATTATCGAAGGTAATTTAAAATGATGCCATAGTGGGTATTGAACATCAGAGAGATCATCTCAGTTTATATCCCACTAGTTGTAATCCATTCCCAGCCCATGCTTAACCAGATAAGGTGGTGATTGGAGAACTGGTGATAGGTGCCCAAAACAACTGGCTTGAAGAATAGCCTCTTGAAAAGCACTGTCATTTGCCAGGCCTAACAGCATCACTCTGTCTCCCAAAGCAGCATTTCCACCTCTATAAAAATCAGTCTTTTTCTGGCAACCTGGAGTAACAAGAAGGAGAAATGATTCAGCCTACATATGACAGAGCTTAACTCACAGAGAATCTACACTTCTTCATAGTTCACAGGCTCAAACGAATCCAAATTGGCTTCACAAGGCAATGCCCTTGTAATTGAACAGATTCTACCCAGTGTGTTCTTGAGAATCAAGTAGGATTGTTGAGAAAATCAAAGTACAGGAATGAGAAAATCAAAGTGCAGGAATGACAGCTTCTCATCTCATGGAATCCCATCTGTTTTTGCTATCCGCAGCATATTGCTGACTAGAAGATTTTATCATCTTGTCACATCTCCATCCCCAAAGCCAATTTCAGCATGTTGCCAAAGAAAGCAAAGGATCATATGAGAAAACCAAGGCAGAAAGATAAGAATTCTGGTCTGTTCTGATCTGAAATGAGAGTTCAACTGTATGTTTTATATTTCAGGAAATGACACATACCAGAATATTTTAAAACAAAAATCAATGTTGTCTGACGGAGACTTCCCAGCTGTGCCCACTGACTGTGCAACACACACGAGTTTTGCTTACAATATTCAGGCCACTCTTAGGACTATCATCCTTTGTTTCAAATGGCTGGTGTTTTCAAAGAACTCTTCAGGTTGACCCTGCCCCCACTGTATTAGTCCCGCCATTGAAAGGTCATCTCTGAAATCCCCAGAAATGTCACACTGTCATAGGTGAAGAATTTCACCCTTGTTCCAAATCTCATCTGGCAAGAGAGAAAGGGAGAGATATTCTACACAAGTACTTAGGTTTTATGTGGGAACTGAAGAAACAAAGGCTAAAGCAGGCAGCATTGTTTCTTTAGAAATGGGGTATGTTTGTCTGTAGATAGGGTAGACCCAGGGGTGAAATCCTACAGGTTCTAACAGGTTCTGGAGAACCGGTAGCGAAAATTTTGAGCAGTTCGGAGAACCGGTGGCAGAAATTCTGAGCAGTTCAGAGAAGTGGCAAATATCACCTGTGGCTGGGGTGTGAAAGGAGATTTTGCAATATCCTTCGTCTGGAATGGGGTGGGAATGGAAATTTTACAGCATCCTTCCCCTGCCACGCCCACCAAGCCACACCTTGCCCACCAAGCCACGCCTACAAAACCGGTAGTAAAAAAAATTGGATTTCACCACTGATGCAATCCATCCACCATTTCTTGGGTCTGCCACATGCAGCCATCAGGGTGCAGATGCATGGCTGTCCTCAGTTGGGGTCTGACTACATCAGCATATTTTTCCTCAGAATGTCCAAACTTCTTTGGTGGGTCTAGGACAACTCACCATGGCCAGGTTGGTATGGCTAGTTCACCGCCACCAGCTCACCACCACTCAGTTGCCTCTGCTGACTCACCGCCACCAAGTTGCCGCAGGATAACTCTACACAGCCAACTCATAATGGGAATAATTTGCCGCGGGCAGCTAGAGGACGAGCCAGGCAGATAAGCAAGCAGCTGGGTAGAGTGTAGAGCGGCACCAGAGACTGGATGCTTCCCATTTTCACACACCCTCATCATCACTGTCATCGTGCCAAGCTCTGAGCCAAAGAGGCCAGGGACAGTGGTGGCAATAGTGGTAGATGAGATGGGTGGTAGGGAGGTGGCATCAGCCAGGGGTATTGCATTTTCAAACACTCTGCCACCATTGCTGTCATACCGAGATCTGGGCGGCAGCAGTAGGTGGTATAAAAATGGGAAGCCCCTGGCTGCTGCCACTATACCGCCACCTCCACTGTCCAATGCTTCATCCATCCCCAGCCTCTTCAGCCCAAAGCTTGGTGCACCACTGCTCAGTATTCTGCCCACCTACTTGCTTGTTCATCCACCCAGCTGTCCTTCTGACTGCTCACGACAAGTTGTCCCTGTGGTGAGTTGGTAGTATGGAGTTATTCTAAGGGCAACTTGGCAGTGGTGAGTCAGCAGAAGCGACTTGGTGGTGGCGAGCTGGTGGCTGGCTGCCAAACAGGCCATAGTGAGTTGTCCCCTCCCATTCTTTGGTTATTTCTTTTACAATATTACTTTCTGTAATAGATTAAGGATGCCACTTTTGCCCATTTCCTTTTGGGAAAACTGGGATAAGCAGCCAAACATTCTGGAACTTATCTCTACAATACCAGTAACTTTTTTTCAATCCTATTGAAAAGGATTAGCAATGTTATTATTCCCATTTTGTGCATTAGTTCGGTAAATTATTCTGGAAACTCTACCCAAAACATCACATACTCTCATAAAGGCTATGTTAATCCTGCATAGATCTGATACTTACAATGGAGTCATAAAATAATTTAGCATTATGAAAAATAAATTGTAGACATGCGAGAATACACCCTATGGTCTAAAGCAGCTTGTATATTTATCCCATCTTTTCTGATGGAAGACTGTCTGTTCAAGAGGTACCTAGATTGGGTCTTCAAAATTGTCTCAAATTCCATTATACTATTCCAATTCAGTGATGTCTAGATCTGGATATAGGATTTCTGTAAATATTCTACTGAGTTCGTTTCCATCCTTACCAGCCACTGCTTTCTTTTGGCTGCTTTCTGTAGACATTTCTCTAAACAGGTAGCACATTCTGAAATTATTTCCATGGAGAAAACGATCAAGAGTGTTTAGACAAAAAGTCTTCCTTTCATAGAATTATAGGGCTGGAAGGGTCCATAGAGGTCATCTAGTCCCACCTTCTGCCCAAGGTGTTAACTTTGGGAGAAAGTGACCATGTCATGTTGGAGTTCAAGATACTTAACAGAAGAAAAGTTGATAGATATTAGCCATACTGTACATCCCAGATCACAATAAGGTGATCTTAATAAATTTAGGCAAAAGATGAGCTGTATTCCATGACTTAAAATCCTAAAGGAGAATCAGAGGCAATAAGTGGGTGCTCCATCACTGGATGTTTTCAAAAAAGACTGGACAATCATTTTTCTGGGCTGGTATAAGGACTACTATCTCGGGCAACTCAGGGCAGACCATGGTGGTAATGAAAGATTTCAGATATCCTAATATCTGGAAATCAAACTAAGGTAGGACTAGTAGATAAAAAAACCCTTACTTTCCTTATTGTCAGTTTCAAGTTGGATGAAGTATAGTGTATCATTGTGGCAAGATGTGAAGTGTGGTTAGATGGTACTATGGTCTGATTGTTTGCAGCTGGCTAAAGATCTGCATCCAGAGTGCTTATAAATGCTTTTGTCTCATCCTGGCGAAAAGTTTCAGGTGAAATCCTCCATTCTCAGATGACTGCTATTTAACATCTTTATATAGGATGTACAGGACAAAATGGAAGAGCTATATATCCATTTTTAGGATACCATACTAGAGGGTGTTACTGCAAATGACTTTGACAGCTTGAATACTGGGCCAGTTGAACCAAGATGTGTTCAGCTGTGACAAGCATAAGGTCCTGTATCAGGGTATGAAAAATAAAATACAGAAATTAAGTAAAGGAGAAATTTAGATTTGGGGAAAACTAGTTTGTTGATAATGCATGTGAGAAGATCTAGGAGCACTAGTGGACCACCAATTGAACATGAGTAAGCAAGCTGTATGATATGGCACTTAAAAAAGCCAGGTCAGTCTTAGACTGTGTATTGAAGTATTGAATCCATGTCCCTGGAGACAATATTTCTATTGTACCCTCTGTTGTTTAGATTGTGTTTAGAATAATTGTGTTCAGTTCTGAGTACTACACTTTAAAGGAATGTGAGGAAACTGAAAGAAGATTCAGGAGAGAGTTAGCAAGATTGTGAAGGATCAGGGAGAGGGAGAGAGAGAGAACAAGACTAAGATAACTGGTTCTTATGCTGCTGTCCTCAGCCTTCAGCTAGAAAAAACATACAGTAACAAAAAAGGGGGAGTGGTGATAGTAGAAAGAAGTCTGGAAGAATGGGGAGAAATCAATACTCATCACAAGTCAATTTGCAAGTTTACCATTAAAGTCATCCCTAGACAGAGCACTGATCAAATTGTTTTGGCATGACTTTAAACTTAATATCCGGATGACTGAACTGATCTTGTGATAACTTACCAGCCTTTCATTTATATCAAGAACTGTCTAAACACATTGTTCCAAACTTGTAATCCATATTCCATCCAACACCACATGAATAATGAAGTCATTTAGTATTCAGAATTGGGATTCATTTATAAGCATGCCTAATATTAAGAAGAGGAAATGGGAAGAGGGAGTGGGCAGGTGAAGGATGAACTGTATGCCATTGATAATCTGGTTCAGCTATAAACCAGAACTGACATGAATTCTCCTATCCAAACCTACATTCAGTTATCCCAAATGTAAAATCAGTGGAATATACTCTAGATAACCATATCATGCATGTGAATAATGGAAATGCTAATTTCAATGTTGAGTTTCAGAAGACAGTCTCTGCACAGACAGTAATGGGACAGATGAAAATTCTTTTTGTGTTCAGCTACCTTGTTAACTACCACAATTAATCCATAATTGCATATGTATAAATAAAATGAGACAGAGCTTTAAATGAATATCCATTGTCCCTTGTGAGACTTTGATAACAGTGGATTTAAGGGCAGGAAGAGAAGCTATTTCTATATGGGAAACCAAAGTGAGAAGAAAAGAATACAAAAGATATCTTAGAGTACTTAAGAGAAAATCAGCAATTACATTACAATTCCTCTCTATCCCTTGGCTGTCATGCTTTCACTTAGACACATGTTCCTTTCAATGAACATGAAAGCATTGTTGCATTGGAAGATTAACTCATAATACAAATCCTCTTGTCTCACAAATGTTTGTAATATTGCATAAGCACTTATTATTGTTCTTCAGCAACTGGCAGTTGTATTATCAAGCAACTGCAAAGGGCATTCAGTGTCAGGGACTTTCTACACATTTCTGCAATTATTAAAATCTACCTGTGGTTCATTTTTCATCTGTCTAGATTATCAAGAAACAGCTTCATAACTCAAGAAGCTAAATGAGTAAAGGAAATAGAAAATAAAAAGATAACACATGATTTTTCCACCACAGTTCCTTACTTGATACTACAAGGGGGAAAATGGGGAATTGTGAGGATTCATAGTAACAGTGTCACATCATCTGCTGTGTTTGAAAATCATGATTCAGTAATGCCATAGCAGACTAGAAATAGGTCTCAGTTCGATTCCAATGTCATATCAGACAAGGAAAGGAAG
This sequence comes from Sibynophis collaris, assembly GCA_036250565.1. Taxonomy (NCBI): domain Eukaryota; kingdom Metazoa; phylum Chordata; class Lepidosauria; order Squamata; family Sibynophiidae; genus Sibynophis; species Sibynophis collaris. The sequence continues at coordinate 64,850 of JANHFK010005026.1, read as the reverse complement.
TTAAGAGTTGCCCAATGCCATTCTTTTCTTTCAGGTCCACAGGTTGCCCATAGGAAACTCACCATATGGAAATCTCCCAAGGAAACTATCTTGAGCTGAAGTTGTTTGCTTTTGTTTTGTTTTGTGAAGCATATCTTGAATTGTCCCCACAGTAGTTTATAACATCAAACTGATGGCAACTTTGAGAAAATGGAATATTGTTGACAAATCTAAAAAATAATAGTAGCTTGCTTTTTAATGATTAGTTGGCATCAGATTATTAGTCACTTCAACAGGTGGAAGTTATATGTAATATTTAAAAGAGAATTAAAGATCTACTTCCGACCATCTTACTGCCTATGATGAAGTCCTTCTATTGGTTGATGCTGCTTCTATAAGCATAGCAGCTCTTAGAGTACAGCTGAACTAAGAATATCAATATCATTTTTGTATAATGAAAGTTTTGGTGGTGCCTGTAACCAACCAACGAATCAACTCTGCATCTAAAAACCTGCCAAATGAGGTACTCTGGATCCTTAGTAGTCTTTCCTGCTTTGAACATATGTCCACCTAAGGGCAGCAATGTTCTGTAGGACAAAGATGCAAGCAGCATTGCAGGAAGGCAACATTGTTGGCTATAAAAATTGTGCTACTGCTCATCTGTTAGATTTTGAGAAATGGGAAGGAATAAATACAGGGCAGGCGAAGAAATGACCACCAATTAGTTAGACTCCCATGATAGCCTGAAAGTGGGTTTCCATATGATTTCCATTTCCTCACAATTCATATTGACTACCTGGGAAAAAGCCACAACAAATTGGTATGAAAGTCTGCTGGGAATGTAAAAATGGTTGTTAGGTGAGCACAATGAGAAACAGTATAATGCAATACAAGAAAGATAGTACAGTGAAGCCAGAAATTGTCTCAAAGTGTTCTTAATGATGATTCCATAGGAAAAATACTCAGAGCTTATATCTCTGCCTGTTAACTTCAGGATTACTGAAGTCTTTCTGAAATATTTCCCTCTTTACTAAGTTCTCATAAGCAGTACAGCTTTAATAATTAAATACTCCTTTTGTTAGTATTCACAAAAGTTAATATTAATTGTATCCAGTTGTATGCTAGAAATGGTTATAAACAGAATAATTTTTAAGCAATACACCAAAGAAAAGGGTTTTCTTTAAAAAAAAAAAATGTAATGGACTGTTATATAAGTGTTTGCTTTCATTTTCAGGCAATGCCTTTCAGAAAACCAAAACCAGTTCGTCGAAGACCTAGTATGTAAAAAGAAATCATGATGGGTAATATATTGCTGAATATTGCTGCTGTGATGAGGAACATTTCCTTTGCTCATCTAAATGTCATAATTGTGCTTGAAACTTTATTACTTTGTGCCCTGTTTGTCCCTTCAAGGATAGGTTATCTGACTGAAGCATACCCTAGAAATTATAATAGGCAAAATAAAACTAGTTTTCATTGTTATACAGTAAGTCTGTATCTGGTCTGCATTTAACACTATTACAGTGTTACCGTGCATAATTAAAAACGATTCAGAACCCAGGTTTTGGATCTCACAGAAGGACAGATCTCTTTTCTTAATAGAACATGAATGTCTAAACTGAAAAAAATGGGGAAAATGCTGTTATTTTAATGATTTTAATCAGACAGCACATTTTTAAAGTGACCTTTAAAGTTTCAACTTGTGAATAGTCCTACTTCATACAACTGAACCTCACATATTGAATGCTCCTCCATAGAAAACTTGCATATTTGTAGATAAAATAGAGTGGGGAATTATTCTGGCTTAGCCTTGTTTAGCCCTTTAGATATATTCCCTCTCAAAGAGGATTACACTTCTGTAAGAATGAAGAGTTTGATGAGACCCCCTTTTAAGGAGCTAGCTTTGAAATCTTGGCAGGGATGATCCTTCGACTTAGATCCCACACTGCCATCTCTCTGTCTCCAAGCTGAGAATCAGAAAACAGAGCTAAGCAGGTGACTTTGCAAAGTAGACTGTTGTTCCTAAGTGAACCAACAAGAATAGCTACACTTGGCTGGAGACTGTGAGTGTTAGAATAGTGTATTAGCCTAATCTCATTCAAATGCTAAAACAATCTTAATGTTAGTCAACTTTGTGTCCTGCTTTGATAAATTAACTATTTGTCCTGTCTTGACTCATGGAAATCTCATATAGGTGAATGTTAATATCTTTACTAAAGAAGTTTACCAACAGAACTCTAATGGCAAAAAGGTTGAACTAGTAATTGTAGTCCCTCACACTCAAAATACCCAACCTACAAAAACTCAATCAGCTTAAATTGGAGGCAAAACTGCTTTTCCTGCCTGCCACTGTCCCAGCTGAATCTCCTCAGGCCGATTGTTTTCCTATAACTCCATCTTCTAAATATGAATTGGCCATTATAGTATTTTGACCAAATTACTTTCCTAAGCTAAAAAGATGGTTGGTACAAAAGTCAAAGCTGAATCTTTCTAAGTATATATAGTCCTCAAGTTGCTGCTGCAATTGGGACTAGAATTTCCATCACTAAGCAATGCGGCTATAAAGGGTGACATCATGTGACTGAATTGCTTAGTAATGGCAATCCTGGCATTACTCCATCACCATCAGTAACCAAATTCCATTGGTCATTAGCCAAGGACCCACTCTGATCCAAGCCATCCCCTAACTCAATTCTTCCAAGGTAATGGACTGCCTCCCCTTCAACTCTCCTCAATTGCCTCTTCCCCTTTCTCCACCCTTTTGGTTGCCCTGCACCCTGCTTTGCAGAGCAGCAAGCAGCCCCAGAACTGTCCAAAAATAAGCCCTACCCTAAAAATAAGCCCTAGTGAAGAGGTTAGGCATGGCCAGCACAGGATGTGGCAAGTGCATGCAGGCCAACAGTGTCCCACAGCAGCCGCACCCTGCACAGTATAGGTGAGTTGATTACCTAGCCAAATAGCATACGGACTCAGAGGTGCAGGAATGAGGCAAGCAATCCGGACGCGCCATGTGGGCCATTGGAAAGCTGAGAGTCGGTGGGTCGGAGTGGGATGGTGGCCCACTCTCTCAGCTTGCCTGCAGCCCATGCAGCATGTTGGGATTACCTGCCTTCCACCCCATGCCTCTGCCTCTGTCTGCTGACAGTGCCAGCACGCAAAGACGAGCCTTCAACTGCAGCCCATTCACTCTCAGCTTTCCTGTGTCCCATGCAGTGCATCTGGATCACCTGCCCTCCCCCATGCCTCTGCCGCCATCTGCTGCTTGGACAAGGAATCAACGTATTTGCACTGTGCAGGCTATGCAGCTCCAGAGTGCACCAACCAAGGGATCAGCAGGCTGAAACTGATCCATCAGTCCCTGTGCTCTTGCTGCCTCTTGTGCATGCACCAGGAGGGCGGAGGGGGGAGACGACAGCTGGGCTGATCACCCTGAAATCATGTTTTCCTGAAAATAAACCCTAGTGCTTATTTTGGACCCCCAAAAATATAATACAGGGTCTTCTTTTCAGGGAAACAGAGTATATTATGCTCAGGCTGTTGGCGTGTTATAGGTCAGGGGTTTCTTGGCATGTCACAGTTTTGGGGCTGCAGAAGCACCTGACCCACAATACAAAACTACAGCACCTTCAGCCCATCCCTATGGCACAAAGCCCCCACTGCCCCCAGGAGCCCCAGATGCCTCAACTCAGAAGCTGCCTCTTGAAGAACCAGGCCAAGCATGGTTGGTCAGCAGCAGGAGCAAGCAGATGGTGAAGGTCAAACTGGGACGAGACTGCCAACTACCTGAATTTTGATCAGATGGGCAGGGGGATGCTGCAACAGCTATAACTTTGAGAATCAAACATCAGTACCAGTCATTCAGCACTGTCATAATTTCAAACAGCCACTGGTTGTAACTCAAGTACTTACAATATCCTTTCATCCCTAGACCAGTCCTGGACCACATTTTTACCACTGCTTTGGTGAATCCTAAAGAGCAATCCCTTTGTTCTCATGGGGTTAAATCTATTAGATTAGTAAAAGCAGAATACTCATTCTCTGCAAATCTTCCCTATCCTTTCATTGATTGCTCCAATGAAGTTTCCCCCGTTAGAAATCCAACCATACTTTCTTCATGTGTGCAGTAACTGCCAAATGTCCATACCACAATATACCTTGGGAAATCAGTTTCTTCATTCCAAAATTTGTTAATGTGATGTGTGCCAAATTACTTTGATTTATTTAAAGAATGACTCATACAACAAACATATAAATCTCACTACAACTATTTATTCTTGGTCTGCACCAAGGCTTGGTAATTTGGCCTCTTGATCTTTGCAGAACGTTGTTCCTCCTGGATTAAAATATGAATGGCATCCTGCTGAGAGAGGAGGAAAAGACACCATCCTTGTAAAAGAACACACATCAGATTATAATTCTAGAAGCATTATTTGAGACAAAGGGCTAGTTCTTGTATTGACTCGGGCAGTCCATCCCCATGCCAGGAGTAATTTAATTAGCCATAAATCATTCCTGCTAGGCAATGTCAAGTCTGATTCTGAATATACTGGGAGCTAGCAAATTACCTGTAGTTAGTTTGCATTGCCTCTTTGCAGTTTCTAAATTGTTCTAAACTGCTTGGAACCTTATTGGAAACAATTCTTATATATCTAAATCCTGTCTAGTTATTTGTTCTGTTGGTTAACATATTAGAAATATTTAAATGTTACAACAGATCATCTTTCATTCCTCCTTTTTCGTCTGGCAGCTACAGAAATCTGGTGTGGCATTTGCCATAAACTGCATTTGATATTAGCCCTGGCATATGATATGAAAGCATCATATAGCATCTCTAATACAATTATTACTTGGAACAGAAATAAAATTCTAACCCTAGACTGATTAGCTGAAGTATTTTCTTCTTTCTAATGTTCCTGTAAGAGCATGGCATGTAGCGTAATGTAGTGTGACGTGATGTGACATGACATAACATGACATAACATATATCCTTGGGGCAGGGGTCATAAAGCAGTTTTTCTCAGGGTATGATCCAAGAGCCCTTGAGCCCCCCCATATCTTCTCAAGGGTCTGCAAATCAAAATTATTTGCAGCCTATTTTAAAAATATTAAAAACCTATCAAACAATCATGAGAAGCAATAATGGCCATGCATACATCATTTTAAATTTTCAATACAGTATTTTATTTACAATACAATAAATATTGATAACTATAAGCCATAAAGACAAAGGTTTTTTGGGGGTTCCCTCATAATTTTTAAAAGTGAGAAGGGAGGAAAAAGTTTAAAAGACACTGGTCTAAAGCAAAGAGGTGCACCTTGGTGACTTTTTGTTTTTGCAACTAAGATTAAAGGCCTAGAGACTAAAATATATAAAAAATGGTTGCTGGAACTGGGTATGTCTAGTCTGATGAAAAGAAGGACTAGGGGTGACATGATAGCAATGTTCCAATATCTCAGGGGCTGCCACAAAGAAGAAGGGATCAACCTATTCTCCAAAGCACCTGAGGGTAGGACAAGAAGCAATGGGTGGAAACTGATCAAGGAGAGAAGCAACTTA
>JANHFK010005025.1:4234-20285 GCA_036250565.1 Sibynophis collaris | reverse complement strand
TTTTGGGGGGAATGAAGGGGGGGGTTGGGGGGGGTTGCTTGGGCAATCAGGAGGACAGACGGGATTACCGTTTGATGCCCCATTTGTTTTTATGGGGCTTTGTTCTATGTGGAATTGGGTCTGGGTAAAATGGATTGAATCCCCAGGCAGAATCCTGGCCTCTGAGGCAGAGCAGGAGAAAGCAAGGGTCATTCTGCCTCTTTTATGGCATCAAACTACAGATACTGGGTATCTGTCTCTGGTCTTTAGGTCAGATTCATTGATTCGCCCCAAGGCCTTAGAAGCAACCCTTTCTCTGGTGTCCCCTTTGTACTGGCATCTATCTTTTTCATTCTTGTCTGCAAGCTGCCTGATAAAATGTCAAAAAGAAGGGATGATGTATAATTATGCATACCAAAGTGGGGGGAGGGGGGCAGGAAAAAGGGACCAGCCTCCCATATATACCAGTATCTGGGAAGAAAGGTAGACATTGTTGACTAGCAATCATTTCAATTAAACTAAGGAGCCTTTTTTTCAACATTGAAAGCATATCTTGTGTTTAACTAATACTTGGCAACTCAACAACCCCCAACCTACTATCTGTTAACATTAGCACTGGGCACCACCTGTTCTTTATCCTTTCTTGCCTGTCTTTTTCTCATGTGGGGGTTGGGATTTATAACAGGAGAGAGGTTGGACATTCCCGGGAATGACAGAATATAGAACATATCTGGAGGGAGGAAGAGATAGTTCAGTTCATTTGTAGTACAAGATTACCACATTCAGTCCTGGAGCTAAACCTAATCATCCAAAGCATCAATTTTTCAAGCAGATAAGGAGCTGCAAAAGGTGATGTTTCTTACTGAATTAATTCACCAGCAGGCTATATTTTTTTGCAAAAGAGTTGTCTTCTGATTGAAAAGTTGGTCAAATACAGAATTACACGGTTATCGTTTTTGCAATGACTTCTTCCCCAATTCTCTCAAAGTTCCTAGGTCAAAATTCTTTTGTGGGTAAGGGTGAGGCAATTATCCAACACTTTTTTTCTGAGTTTTTTTTTGCACATCCTAATGATTAGGAAGTTGTGCTCTGACCTCTGTATTTATGCAGGAATTGAATGTGTTCTGCTTCAATTATTCATTTTGATGCTACAGTAATTTCCGGCAGCTTCTCTTCTCCCAGGATCTGATGTATAACAAAAAGCTTACTTTTTTTGTTTTTGAGATATCATCCCATTCAGCCATGTGGTAACTCTCTTTGTTGCAGTGTTTGTAATGAAAGAAAGAAGGATAAACAATAGTAAGAAAATAAAGCTGGACCTGGAATTGGTCTCTAGATTCCTCTGTATTTTACTATGAGACTCTTAAGTTTATTTTTGACATTCAAGGGGAAAACAGAGGCAGGAATCCTCAGGAATCAGTCATTCAATCATATCCAATTCTTAGAAACTGTCTGGACAAGTCCCTATAGTTTTCTTGGCAAGGTTTTTCAGAAGTGGTTTGCAATTATTGCCTGTTTCCTAGAGCTGGAAGAGAAAACCTGGACCAAGGTCACCTAAGCTGGCTTTGTGCCTAAAGCAGGACTGGAACTCACCTTCCCCAAATTCTAGCTTGATGCCTCAACCACTTTATCAAACTGGTTTTCATCCTTAGCAGACATAACTTCTTATCATATCTTTGTTTAAAAGATCCATAACCTCTCAGATCTAGTTCTTTCCAACCCAGATATTTTCTGGTTTCATGAATCAGAATAACAAATTTGTATTTTGGAATTCTGAACATACTTAGCCCTCTCATCGGTTATTTCATTCAGTTCTCTGAAATATAGTCAATAAAATCTTGATTAGGTCATTTGGATCAGTAATTTGTCATGCTTCGTCGTCCAGTATTCTTTCACTCTTTGTCTTTTGTTTTCGTAACAGTAGCATCCAGTTTCAGTGGACTGAATTAATAGGTAACCTAATCAATGGATGCAGATCTACTCAACTTCTATGATTCAGCCCATTTAAGGTTTGTGTCTTATCCCTTCTTGGAAAAATGAAATGTTATCTAGTGGAAGGAAGAAGTGAAGGATGGGGATCAAAATAGGAAGAGGTGAAGAGCTAGTGCTGTCTCTATCAAGGTGAATAATACTAAAACTGGACAAGTAATCCAAAATAGAATATCTGAAAAGCACTTCTCTCTTCTGCTGAACAAATAGCATCTCCATCCTACTAAATTTCAGTTTAAACCTGTTCTATCATATCCAGACTCTCACAGATTTCAACAGCATTACCATTCTGTCTGGTTATCATCAATTTATTGCTGGTACCAAACTCCAAACCACTAATTGATTTTTCCCAGTGACTTCAGGTAAATGTTATATAAGAAGGGAGAAAGATCCCAGCAGGGAATGAGGGAGAAGACTCACAAGAAAATAGCCACTGGTTTGATCTGCTCCCCCAACTGAAACCGCTATTAAGAATTAAGAATGGAGCAGAACCACTACAAAAAAGTGCCCACAATCTTAACCCTGAAAGACAGTCCAATAAGATGCCATGATGATGATGATGATGATGATGATGATGATGATGATGATGATGATGATGATAATAGCAATTGGCAAGAATAACAATTTGGCAAGAATTTTCTTTTAAAATAGAAAAAAAAATCCTCACCACATCTTTTTCTTTCTTAGATAGATAGATAGATAGATAGATAGATAGATAGATAGATAGATAGATAGATAGATTAGATTAGATTATATTAGATAGATAGAGAGATAGATAGATAGATAGATAGATAGATAGATAGATAGATATAGATATTTTGGGAATCGACACTGGACGTCTATATTAAATAAAGAAGGATCTTGTTCCAGTTTTCTCTGAGTACAATAATCACAGTAAATTTAATATTTTCTTTCTGTTAGTGTTCCCATTGTTGTATATCAATTGCCCTGTTTAATTTGCAAAAATGTAATAATGTAATCTCTGACTCGTTCAATTTCTGAAACATATTCAATAACATCTAAGCCTCGAGAGATGTTCTGAATTGTGTGTTGTGTATTTCAAATTTGGTCAACTCTCTACATTTTCCACTTTGCATTTGTAATTCCTTTTGAAAGGAAAGGAACATGCTTTTATTACTTATTTGGATATACTGGAACCAATGAGGCATTTCTAAGCATGCCAAGAAGAGCAAAAAATGTCTTCTTAAAAACAGATTACAGATTAAGTCTTGCAATCTATATGAATTATTATTTCTCCACTGATTTTTTTAATACATTCATCTTCATGAAAATAAATAATATTGAAGCAAGAAGCTAAGCAGCTTCTTTTGTAATTAGTCCATATTTTAAGAGCATTATGTAGAATTGAGTAATAATTTATAGATTGGACACTTCTGTTTGAATCCAACCATAAACATTTATGCAAGTCTCCTGGGAATCCTGCTTCTTAAATATAGCAGATATGACCCAATCTTAAACAACTGCCTTGATAATCTACCTTGAGATTTGTCTGGGATGGTCCAAGGATTCTTGTCCTGGACAGGCAATTGGATTATAAGATCCCTAAGGTCCCTTCCAGTCCTACAATACTATTTATTCTATGTTATTTTACATTAGTGGCACTTAGCAATCAGTGCATTGGCTAAGACAAAGTTTAAGTCATATCTACCATCTAATTCTTATGCTTCTTCTCCTAAATCAACTTTATAGGTGTTGCACTGTTATTTTTAATTCAAGAAACTAAAATCTGAACTGTCCAGTTGCTGTCCAGTTCTTTGTGAACTAAAGTAATGCCACAAGTGTTATTTCTTGTATTATTATTTGGTTTGAAGTTAGAAGTGCTAGATATGATCAGAACTTCCCCAATATTTTTTTTCTTTTAACAATACCTTCCATCGGGGTCAAGTTGGAGCAAATGAATGGAGCTCAAGCATTTACAGAACAGATGCCCTTCCTAACACCTATGTGGAGTTCACAGCAGACAATTACTCATTGTGGGCAGAAAGAGAAATATCTGTCACTACCTAGGATCAAACTCACAACCTCCTGATTGTGAGGCGAGAACTTCACCTTTAGACCACCACACCACTAAAATTTCCCCAATATAATAACCATTAAATTGTAGGAACTACAATGTATATAATTCCCTGCCAGCTTGACTTTGAGTTTTATTGGCTAGAAAATCTCAGAGTCACAAATCCATGTTTATCTGGAAGTAACCATATTAGGTTTTTTTCTGTATGAACCAAACATGACTTAACATGGCAAACAGAAATTAGATTTCACCTAATTAGATTTTTGCCCATTTCATTTCTATTTTCTTATATTACAATAATTAGAAGAACTAAAAGGGGTAGGACAAGAGGCATCAGTAAAGGCTTGGGAGTATTCTATATCTGCTTGTAGGTGTCACATCATTTATTAGTAGAGTTAGCATACCAATACTGTATTTGGTCAAATTACTAATCACTGCCTTGGTAAGAATGGGCTATTTACCAGGGAGTTACATTTATAGAGTGACTATGGAAGGTCCACATCAGCATAGACTTTACTCATACCCATTCTCATATTTCGACCTGTTTCCTTTTCCTTCTGGATTTCCTGAGGAATTCCAGAGTTCACCAGATTCCCAGCAGAAGTTAAGATCAGATTGCACTGTGATATGAATAAGAAGCATATTGCTGTCTAGTAGCTTGATCTTGTGCCTTGTTCTACAGCAGCCTATCCAAATAATGAAGAAATAACTGGGGATTCTTGCCCTTTTTCTCCACTTAGGAGTCACTTGAAAGGATCAGGGGTGAAATCTACTTACCTTCGCTACCGGTTTGGATGTGCTCCTGCGTGGGAGTGGCTTGTGCTATGTGTGCGTGCGCCTCTTTTGCGCATGCGCAGATGATTTAAAAACGGGACGTAATGAGGTCCCGGCAGGTGGGCGGAGCCTCCTGCCACCAGCGCTACAGGTTCGCTGAACCGGATAGAGCCGGGGGGATTTCACCGTTGATTGTAATTCCTGGCAGTGTAGCCCAAGGATCCTTATGTAACACATTCCTATCCCATTGGGGATCGGGATGCAAACCCTATAGCAGGATCAGAGGCATCAATTAGCAAGATAAGTGAAACTCTTCCTGTTAACACAAGACTGCTGAGTGGGATCTTGAAATGCTAATATTGCAACATTAGAGTCTGAGATTTACTTAATTAGTTTAATTTTACTGGGCAAATACAGTATTTACACTGTCCAGTACTTTTTCCTTTTTTCCTTTTTTTTTACATTCAGCCACGTAAAATATACTAGTAAGAAATGCCCCAGGCCTACTGATGTATGTGCTTTCTCAAGCCTGTTCCAACATTTTACTATCACACCTCCCCTGTGTAAGTTAATCCCCTTTGCTCTAATGAGTAAAGAACAAGAAAGAAATTTCTTGCTGTGTCGGATCAAAGGGTTGAGGCTTCCAGTAGGAACAACTCAGCCAGGAAAAGGAAATGATCACAATATTAAAGCATCTGACAGATTGCAAAGACCTCTGTGTGTGTGAGAGAGAGAAGGGGGGTGAGATGGGACGGAGGGAGAGAGAGAGTATTTTTTTCACCATCATTGCATTACACATATCCACGCATACATCTTAACACCACTGACAGCCTCAGGCCCTTGGGAAATGTGAAAACACATTTTTTCAGGTCACAACTGTTGATTAGGTTTCAGCGGGCAAGATGCTGACTACAGGAAAATCGTTGACTGAGCTTGGCATCCTTTCAGCTTGGGCTAGCATTCCTAGACGAAAAAGAAGAGTTACAATTCCCATTCTCTCTCTCTCTACCTAATCCAAATAGTAAGAATGATAGAGAAATGCGTGGGGCTTGTATGTTTGAATGAAGCCAGTCAGGCTAGAAAGCGGGAGACTGTGAATTCTAAGTCCTACCTCATCCATGAAAGCCAGCTGGTTGACCTTGGGTTAGTCATTCTGTCTCTCAGCCAAACTCATCTTGGAATTATGCTTGGAAATAGTCTTTCTGGATTTTGTGCTGCAGTTTTCCTGGGACAGATATATAAATCCATGTACTATTAAGAATAACGAATGAAAATGCAATAATGAAAATCAGTTTTTAGGAAGGACTGTCAAAACACCAGTATAAAATTCTATCTAATTTTCCTTTAAATTCTCAAACTGATGCCTAAATTGAACACGCTGCACTGACATTTCAAAAAAATTAAAAACTGAAAAAATATGAAATGGATTAATTTATTTATAAACATTGTAAAGGCTATTTCTGCTACAAAATCATCAGAAAGACAAGGCAGAAAAGGATGAAACTATTTTTACTCTTATAGAAAATGAAACTGATCTATAAATCATATAATTTTATCTTTGCAATAGCAGCAAATATCTGTAGCTTGGGTGTAGGATGAGGGTGAGGGTATGTTCTCCGAACCTGTTTTCCCCCTAAATTCCACTGAAGATACTACCTAGACTAGTAACAAAACATTTAGAAACCAACCCACAAGCTCAGAGAATAAACATCACCCCCATAATTTTATCTATTTTGTATCTCTGGATTGAATCTGTGGCTAATCTGACCTCAATGATTTTGTGGAATTCACAGCTTAGTTCCTAAATGTATTCTCCTAAATAATATTATAGAAGAACTAGTACAGTAAGTGAATCCATCAACAAGGACAATGTTTTTGTACTACTAAGACCTGAATCTGAAATTTTCCAAAACCATAAATCTGTCTGAGAAAAGGACGTTTCATAGAGCTGATGTATTGTTACAGTCTGCTTATTTGGCATGAATTAAGTAAAAATTATACAGTAAAGCAACTAGACTGGTGCTGTTCTTGAAGTGATGAATGTTAAATCATATGAAGGGAGTAGTTTGATTTTTTTTCTAACTGGAAAATTACTAAGGAAGGGTGATGATTGATTACAGCATGAAGTTGAGAAGGTTCACTAGACGATTTGGAGAAAGAGGGAACATTGGATGACAGAGAAGTTGCTGAAAGAAATACTTTGATCTAGAAAGCATGTAATTTATCTTTAGTCTGATGGTTGATCAAAGTGCGAGGGAGGAATGTCATTGGAGCAGGAGAGATTTTGTAGAAGTGTGTTAGTTTCAAAAGGACCTGTAAAGTCATTTAAATATGAAAACCTCTGAATTTTGTGTCCTCTACCATGGCGATTGGCTGAGTATTGTGCCACTTTCTGAACAATAAAAAATAAAACAAGCAACCTTTTGAAAATAATTCTGGATAAACAGTTTTTAAAATAATTTTGCTATTGAAGGATAATATAACCTTTATTGTCATTTTTTCCCCTGTGGTTACTCTGGCACATATTAAAAATGAAATTCTGTTGCCTATTCTCAAAAGTGTATACTTACATAACACATATGTAGATATGCTAGCTACACACACACACACACACACCTACATCCTAACATATAAATATATAAAAATATTAATCACAAAGGAGAAAGAGTTGATCGGTTAAATAGGTAACCTGGTTTGGAATTTCCTGAGCTCATAGATACCATTCAGGTTGCTGTGATGTTTCACTGGTGAAAAAGAAGCCAATCAGATTAATCTCTCCCATGAAAGATAAGAAAAATTTGAATTCCTTTTCCAACAGGAAGATAGTATCAACAATTAATCTTTATTGCCCAAATTATAGTCATAGTCAAAAAGAGGCATATTTTATAAGAAGAAGCAACTACACAAGGCCTGTATGAGGACAATGATGGCACAACATTATTGCTGAGAATACCTTATTGAGGTCCTCTAGGTAAACCTTGAAGATTGATTACTAAAAGGGTGTCATCAGTTAGGTATCATAAAATTCAAGCTTAACCATTTTTATTCATCCACCTACATGAGAGAGTTTAGTAAAACAGTTAAAACACCAGGGTAGAAACAGAGAATCTGTGAGTTCTAGTCCTATTTTAGGCATGAAGCCAGCTGGATGACTTTGAGCCAGTTACTTTCTCCCAATGCTAGGAAGAAGGCAAGAGTAAACTACTTTCACAAATCTTTCCAAGAGAAGTCCATGAATCTGTCCAGGCACTTGTCAGGAATCAATAATAACTTGAAGACACACACACACATCACAATTTACTCGGACTTCAGTAAGGTATTTGACAAAGTAGACCACAACCTGCTACTTGATAAGGTAGAAAAATGTGAGTTAGAGAGCATCACTACCAGATGGATTCATAACTGGCTGACCAACTGCCCTCAACATTCAATGGAATTGGATCAACGTGGAGGGAAGTATGCAGTGGGGTATCTCAAGGTCGGTCTTAGGTCCATTACTCTTCAATATCTTCATAAATGATTTCGATCAGGGGATAGATGGGGAACTCATCAAATTTGCAGACAACACCAAACTGGCAGGAATAGCCATCACTCCAGGCTTAAGATACAGAAGGACCACAATGTAAAAAAGATGTTGAAACTCTAGAAAGAGTGTAGAAAAGTATAACAAAGATGATTAGGGGACCGAGGCCAAAACATATAAAGAATGGTTGCTGGAACTGGATATGTCTACTCTGATGAAAAGAAGGACTAGGGGAGACATGATAGCAGTGTTCCAATATCTCAGGGGCTTCACAGAGAAGAAGGAGTCAAGCTATTCTCCAAAGCACCTGAGGGTAGGACAAGAAGTTGTGGGTGGAAATTAATCAAAGAGAGAATCAATCTAGAACTAAGGAGAAATTTCCTGACAGTTAGAACAATTTATCAGTGGAACAACCTGTCTCCAGAAGTTATAAATGCTCCAACACTGGAAATTTTTAAGAAGAGATTGGATAACCATTTGTCTGAAGTGGTGTAGGTATCCTGACTAAGCAGGGGGTTGGACTACAAGACCTCCAAGGTCCTTTCCAACTCTATTATTCTGTTATCATTACAAAATTTTAATATGAAAACAAAACTGTTCTTGTTTAAAAGGTTGCTAATTAAAGCATCATTACACTATATTAGAATAAGGAAAGATAGAGCTTAGGAAAATGATCTTTGTTGTATTTTAAAACAAGTATTTCAGAACAACATATATTGTTACAACTTATTTTCTTGTTACAAACAGTTCCTGTTCAAATAAAACATCTAAACCAACAATGACAAAATGTGAGCTTTGAAAATGGGCTTGGGAATCTAATAACTTCTAAGCTCTGGAAATCTCATTAGTGGATGACAATGAGGAAATTCCTATCTCATCATTTGTATCACTCCAATAGGGCTGCTCTCAGGTTCTTGGGAAAAGGGGAACATATAAGTGTGATAAATAGCATTAGTCGCTTCAAGATAAACCTGTTTTTTATTATATGAAAAAGCAAAAACAAAACAAAACCCAGTATTCTCTAGGAAGATATAGAATCCTAAGCAGTGCACAAATGCTACCAAGTTATTTACCGAACACTCAGAAGAAGCAATCCTGTAGTGCAAATCCAGGAAAATATGTCCTTTAGATTAAATTACATGGACTAGTTCGGGGTGAGTTCCACTTACCTTCGCTACCAGTTTGCAACGGGAGTGAGCGCGCATGCACAGAGCATCCGTGATGATGTCTGGGCAGGTGGGCGGAGCTTCCGGCGCTGCTACCACCGGTTCGCAAGATCCGGACCGAACTGGTAGCAACCCACCACTGGATTATTTTATTTATTTATTTGGGTACTGTAATTCACATACCCTTGAAATACAGTATCTTGGAAAAAGATGATTTTGTGGGAACAGTACAGGAAGAAAGAATTAACAATCTCACTATTAATACCTAATCTAATGAATAACCTCCACCTCAAGTACATTTCATCATTTTAAAAAATAGCCATGAAATCCCAAACTAAACTAATTTGACCTTGAATGGCCTTGTCAGTTCTGAGAGTATCTCAAGAAAAGAGATTTGCAAGCATAAAAATTTAGGTCTTTTCAGAGGATTCGGACAGTCCTAGTGCTGACTGTAAGCAGGCTGGACCCAGTGGACTTGTGAGATCACTGCCCTAATTTTCATCCCTTATGCTAAACATCTGTACCTCTTGGCAAAAATACTTTTGCACGCACGCACAGACATACACGCGCACACACACACATCTCTGTGTTATTCACTAAGCAACCCTTCGATCTGGATACAGTCATAACAGCATTTAGAATTCTAGAAAAAGCTGTTATTGAACAGAAAAGGCCTTCCGGCTCAAACTGTCAGTCCAATTATGAGACTAGCATTTCTATAACTGTGTCTGCTGACCTTCAGGGCAAAGAAACAAGACATTAATGCTGACCCTTTATAATGCTGCGACAAACAATTGTGACCTGCAACCAAATCTTGAAAAATGGATTGTTCCTGACTATTGTCAGGAGACAAGCCATAGCATTTCATTTTTCTTTTCTTCTGTTTTCTGCCCTTTACCAATCAAGGGAGTCTACAGAGAACGGTGAAAAAAACTGAAAACAAAATGGTAACCAAAATTGTATAATTGAAGCTTTGTACATTTTTATATCTGTTTCGGAACACCCTGCTACTCACTTTGCTCTTCATTTCACAATCTGTCCTGCTGTGTACTCGGTCTTTGCTGACCTACTTCATGAGGAATTCTACCTTGGGTTGCCTCTCACCCCAATGTTGTGTGTGTGTGTTACTCTAAGTCTGTTAATATCTTCTTCTTGTGTTATTTGAGCTACATACAGTAGAGCATTTGAGTACTTGAGATAGCAATTAGTAACAATAATTGATCTTGTGGATGTTATTTAAGTTATCAGTTAAAGCAAGAAATGAAACATAAATGAAACTTGCAGTCAAGCATTCTTGGTAAATTTACACAACCTGTTCTCCTCAGATAGGAGGTTTCAAGAGTTGTGGGTCTAATACAATTGCAGGAAGCCAGGTTTGAGAATGCAAGGCATTGTAGTTGCACTGTGCCTGGCCTTTGGTTTCAATAGTGAGTGACTTGTGAGAAGAATTATCCTAGCCAAATGCTCCTATCTGCAGAAATGGGGAGGAATGTACTTCTTCCTGAATTGCTCTCTAAAAGTCTTCTCCGGAATTTTCCTATTTTGGAACGATATAGAATTGTCTGGAATTGTAGAAGGTTACAGAGAGGGAATTGTCCAAAAAGTTATCTCCCTACATTTTACTAGCAACATTTCTTTGTTGTATTTGAAATCTTCAATGATTGGAATTGAGTCTGTCATCTGTACCTCTACAACTGTCTGCTTTGGTTCTGCAACCCAACAAGACAGACACAGATTACAGAGGATAATTAGAACTGCAGAAAAAACAATTGCTACCAACCTGCCTTCCATTGAGGACCTGTATACTACACGAGTCAAAAAGTGGGCTGTGAAAATATTTACAGACCCCTCATATCCTGGACATAAACTGTTTCAATTCCTACCCTCAAAATGACACTATAGAGCACTGCACACCAGAACAACAAGACACAAGGACCGTTTTTTCCCAAATGCCATCACTCTGCTAAACAACTAATTCCCACAACACTGTCAAACTATTTACTAAGTCTGCACTACTATTAATGTTCTCATCGTTCCTATCACCCATCTCCCCCCACTTATGACTGTAACCTTGTTGCTGGTATCCTTGTGATTTATATTGACTGTTTCCTAGTATGATTTGATTGCTTATTTGTTCCCTATGACTATCATTAAGTGTTGTACCTTATGATTTTTGATGAAAGTATCTTTTTCATTATATACACTGAGAGCATCTGCACCAAGACAAATTCCTTGTGTGTCCAATCACACCTGACCAATAAAGAATTCTATTCTAAAAATACTTATTAGGGAAAGGTAAACAAAAGAAAGGCCACCATCACTTGCACATTAACTTCTATACCAGTTGCTTAATTACCACATTGGGCAAGACTTTGGATTTTAGCACCTCCCCATTGCAAAGAGAATGATTGGGGTGCCTGTCATTTGGATGTTCTCAGACAGGGCCTTCTTTCATGCTTCCAAGCTTTTAACTTATCCTAAACACTTATCCTCAATTTTTTAGGTTGAGATAGCCAGCTTCTGTAGTGAATCTGGCATTTTGCTCAGCCCGGAACTGTTCTTTGATGATGTCCTTGGTCTAGTATCGCTAATGCACTTTGAAGAAAAGGCACAGCCTGATTTTTATTCGTTGTCTCTTAGTTTGTGCATAAATGGGATTACGAAACAGACTTTGGGGGAAAAACCTGAATTCCATCTATTCAGATCTTTCAGCATGGGGTCAGTTTACTGGGCTTAGGGGGGCACTGTTGTACCATTCCATAACGCGAGATTTGTCACAAATATATAAATGCAAATCACTGTATTTTGAAAAGCAATGCAAGATATTTTACCCTGGTGAGAATACCACAACCAGTTCGTAAACCACTTACTTTAATTTCTTTACTTCAGTACATGTAAGGCTGCAATCAGGAGGAAACAAAGTCTGTAGAAAACCTCCACCAATAATCTTGTCAGGCATAGGAAGTCTACAGTAATATTTTTCGGATAATTGTAAGGCAAAACCTCCATTTAATGGACCATTGGAAGGAAGGGATGTCTGTGAAATCAGGATGTATATGACTTACATCTTTTGCCTACATTTATATCATTTGTGTACTTACAGTATGTATAACAGTGTATTTGAGAAGTATTTCTTTTCATCATTATAGCAATATTCACAGTTGTACCTTGACATACAGTTATAGAACCACTGAATCATAGAGTTGGGAGGTGCCCTTTAGGTAATCAAATATAACCACCCATTTAGCAATAGCAATAGCATTTAGACTTATATACTGCTTTACAGTGCTTTACGGCCCTCTCTAAGCGGTTTACAGAATCAGCATCTTGTCCCCAATGATCTGGGTCCTCATTTTACCCACCTTGGAAGGATGGAAGCCTGAGTCAACCTTAAGCCTGGTGAGATTTGAACTGCCAAATTGCAGGCAGCCAGCAGTCAGCAGAAGTAGCCTGCAGTACTGCACTCTAACCATTACACCACCGTGGCTCATGTTGTCTAAGAAAGGAATGTGAATTACACCAAACATCCGTGCAGTTTCCAAAACATCTAAGTGGCGCACCATTGGATGAAGACAAATGGTCAAGGGGAGGGGGGACAAAGCTGGGACAAAGATGAAATGTTTGTTACCTTTTGCACGGGAGCTTTACTTCTAACTTGCTTTTGCTGCAACCACGAATTTCTAGTAAAAGAGCCTATCACTTCAATCAAATGGAGTCGAGGGTCTCTCTTTCCTAGGGACCTAGCTGGGGCAAGCCTGACACAAATCTGTCATATTCCATGAAACATACTTTTAAATAACAATCAAGCCATACATTTTTGGTCCTTCATTTTCTGAATTTGCCATTGATGTTGTGTCATGAGATACCAGGATCAGAGTTGGTTAAAGAAAATAAGTTGATGCCTTGAAAATTAGCTGCTGGCTTTTTTTTCCATAATCCTTTTTGTTTCATTGGCCTGGGTCTGGGGTTGAGTTTTCTATATTTGACATCATTAATATTCTCATCCAAATTAAATTCTGCAGGTGATGTTTCTTATGTCACAACCTCTCTGGGTCATTGGTTTCGCTATCAAACTGCTCTTGCTGTTAGAAAGATATTTCTAATATTCAATTGAAATCTGCCTTCCTAGAAATTAATCTATTATTCCATGCCCTGAAGCCTGGAGTGAAAGAGAACGGACTTTCTTTTGTAGGATATTTTTTCAGGCCCTTGAAGATATATACTGTATATCCCAAATTTGGTCTTCTTTTTTTAAAAAAAAGTTTTTTATTTTTTCTCTTCATAACAAACATTACATCGTTAATCAATCCGTGTGTTTTCTGGGTACCAATTGTTTGCGTGATCATATTTAATGCTTACCACCATTTTCTTAATATGTATATATCTTTACTTTTGCATTTCAATTTAATATATCGCCTATGAAAACATTTTCCTTTCAAATGTATTCAGTTTTATACCACTTTTTCCCCATATTCATTTTCTATCCAATGATAAAATCGCCCCCATACGTTATAATACTCCAATTCTTCCTTCCCATTTGATTGCCAGTGTTACTCTATTCATTTCTACACATTCTAATGTTTTCTTATTTCTTTAATTTCTCTTTATAGAACTTAAATCAGGTCACCCACTTCAGCATTCTACATCTCAAGTGTATTCAAAGTGCAGTCTATTCAAAACAGGACTAAGTGGAACAATTCCTTCCTGTGCATTTGAAATTACACCTCTGGTCACAAAGCCCAAAATTGGTTTTTCTTCTTTTTGACGAGCGTCAAGCGACAGATTCAAGTTCAATTTCCAATCAACTACCCTGTTTCACCCAAAATAAGATATCCCCTGGTAATAAGCCCAATCGGGCTTTTGAACGCATGGAAATAAGGCCAAGCGCTTATTTCAGGGTTAAAAAAAAAATATAAGACAGGGTTTTATTTTCGGGGAAACACGGTACTACTCTAAGAACCTTTGAACAAATCCAACACTCTCCATTCTAGACCTGAACTTTTAATTTTTGTTTGCTAAATGAAGAACTTTGCACTTCTCTGTATGAAAGGTTACTGGAATGCTTTCACTCAGTTCTGTTAAGATAATTCTAATTTGATTTCTGTTTTATTGAATATGTCACCTGCTTGTATGATCATATTCCCTCTATGTCTACCTCCTGGGAATTAATGAAATCTTGAAGAATAAAGAATTCTTCCCTAAGTAATGAGGAAGTATTGATGAGTACTCCAAGTATGGTTTTTGAGCCAGAGATGTATCCATCTAATTGCTATCTATTTCATGCTTATCTACCTAAATAATCAGCATGCCTTGGAGGTTTTTGTCAAATGCTTTGTTGAAATTATTTCTCAAAGAAAATAGGGGAAGCTTCAGCTGGACTAACCCAGTGGTGAAATCCTGCTGGTTCGGTCTGGCCGGTAGTGGTGGCGGTGCGTGGTTTGGTGAACCAGTAGCAGCGCTAGCGCAAGGCTCTGGCCACCCGCCCAGACGTCGTTACTTCCTGGTTTTTAACCCTCTGCACCAGTGGTGAAATCCAATTTCTTTTACTACCGGTTCTGTGGGCGTGGCTTGGTGCACATGGTGTGGATTGGTGGGCCTGGCTTGGTGGGTTTGGCAGGGGAAGGATACTGCAAAATTTCCATTCCCACCCCACTCTGGGGCTAGCTAGAGGTGGCATTTGCTGGTTCTCTGAACTGCTCAAAATTTCAGCTGCTGGTTTTCCAGAACCTGTCAAAACCTGCTGGATTTCACCCCTGCTCTCTGTGCATGCACAAAGCCTTCTGCGCATCGGTACCCAGAAAACATACTGCAGAGGGTCAAAAATTGGACATGATGATGTCGGGGCATGCATTTCCGAACCAGCAGGGAAGGTAAGTAGAGTTCACCTCTGGACTAACCACTAGTCCAGTCAGTACCTAAGGATTGGTCTGTTTTAGAGATGAATACTGAGGCATTTCCTAAGCATGCTTCTGTCACTTCCAAGCTCCAATCTTACTCTTCAGCCTTTCTTTCACAATGATATTGATATAGATATTTTTTTTGTCTTATCAAGAGTCAGAGGTTCTGCAAATTTATGTCCTCTTTTCCTGAAAACCTTACTTACCAGAAGATGGAAAAGGGAACGGTGCTTATGTGTATCTCTGTGTGAGAGAGAACACGATAGAGGCCTGGTACTGACATAAACCAAGAGGAATTAGGTGGCTGATTGGTAAAAGATGGCTGTATCTGTGGGGAAAAGTGATTTTGTTATTTGTAATATCCAGGAGGGATTAAAAAGAGTTTGAACTGCATATTAGACTTCAAAAAAAATAGATTTTGATGATCCCTAAGGGAAGGTAGATTAGACCCAATGGCCTGAAATCAGGGGTGGGCTGCTGGGGGTTCTCAGGTAAGGTGACCAGACGTCCCACTTTTGGCGGGACAGTCCTGCTTTTTAGCAATTTGTCCCGCGTCCCGCGGCGTTTTAAAAAAGTCCTGATTTGAGCCGGTGAGCTACTGAGGGGGAGGCGTGTGCGCATGTCTCTCTGTTCAGGCGGGCGGAGAGGAAGGCGCGCACGAGGCCGGCCGGGCGCTCGTCGAGCGGCG
>JANHFK010005024.1:406072-418904 GCA_036250565.1 Sibynophis collaris | reverse complement strand
GGCATTTCTCCCTTCAAGGAATGGCTATACAGGATGTCTTCCTCTTCTGCTTGCAGTTTCTTTCAGAACTTTCCTTTGCATTTCTGTATTCTTTGGCATCCTTCAATCCATGTCAGTCAGGATGGAATCCCACAAGGATATTTAAAACCTAGGCAAAACTGGGCAGTTATTCAAAGGATGGTTTTTAAAGACAGGAAGAGTGAGTAATGTTTTGAAATGCACAAAGACACATTAAATATGGAAGTCAATCTTTTCAGGCTCATCTGCAGAAAATGCTACAACCTAGCTATAGGTTTACTACTAGTATAAACTAACCATTGGGATTCAATATAGCTTGAAGTATTGTTTTATATGTGCAAGGATGGTGATGTGCTATCAGGGCATTTTGCAGGCAGAGGGAGGTATTGGCCTGATCTTCTTAGTTGTGTCTCTGCTCTGAAAAATGAGCAAAGATGATACTGCAACTTATTTGGCTGATGTTACCTTTTCACAGAAGGAGACAAGGTTCTCAATGCAGCTGGTTTTCTCTGTCACCCAAATTCACAGGCATTGAATGTCATTTTTTACTTCTAGCAAGGAAAAGATGATTTGACAGATCTTGCCCCTATGCACCTAGATGGCTGGGGTAGTAGTGGAGAACATGGAATTCACTGTTTCACTGATGGCATAAAGCCTTAGACCAGTTCCAACTCTGAGCTCAGGATCCAAGAGGGTCCTGGTTCATCTAACTGTTCCTTCAAGCTTGGTTTCTTGATGTCTAATGCTCCTCCCTGTTCCCATCTTCAGATAAATGTGTGTCTGTGTGTGTGTGGATGGGGGGAAGGGATGAACTCTGTCTCTTCCTGCGCCTCCACTTCTTCATGTTACCATATCTAGGTGCAGGCAAGTTGTGCAAGAGAAAGAAGGAGCTTTTCTAACCTCTTCCTTTTACTTGTCTTCTTCAGATCTTGAAAGGAGGAGGGTAAGCACTGCACTGCCTAGAGACCAGACACAAGATGTTCTCCTTGGCCACTCTCTATCACTCCTTTGGAGAAATGTAGTATACAGGATTGCTCTCAGAAGCCGCAGACACCTCGACTCTGTTCTCTCTTGCCTAGTTTTCTGCTGAATATCACAATGCAATACTTTACCAGCTATCTGCTTGCCCTTTTGCATTAGACAAAGCAACAAGAAGGATTAGGCTTTGAGAGCAAGATGAAGGGACATATTTAATCAAATATAGACATCACTGAGAATAGGGATAGATTCATGTGCTTTATGTGGTCTAATAAATTTACATATTGTAAATATGATTCTATGTAAACATGCATTGTTGTTTCAATGGGCATGCTGGCTTCTGCCTCATGTAGTATAGAAGTCAACATAAGATTTCAAATTTAATTTGCATTGATTCTCTGTCTCTAGTACACCAGCATGAAGATAACTTCATTTGCCCAAATATTGCCATTTATGAAGAACATACACATATATGCCTATTACTAACAGAATCTGACATTCTGCTGCAGATTTTGAACTAGTCTGATATACAGTCCACTTTCCATTTTTTACTGATAGTTTAAAAATAGATATGGATTTAGATGCAGCATAACATTCATTACTGTGTGTACAAAAATACATGGCATATATTTCTAGTATGGATTTGGATCTGTGCCACATAAAGTAAATGATACTGAATGCTTTCCAGAGTTTGACCAGAAGCTTTGCTACTGAAAAAGCAACAGCATGCAAAAGATCTTGAATGTTTTCACTCATGCCCTTATCTAAGTCATCCCAATGCAAGATTAAATATCCTCAACAAATGGCTATATGAAAACCTCCAGTAAGGTGTGACTAACACCATCAGGAAATGTCTTCCTATTGTTCAGCATGAATCTTAACATCTTTTCTCCAAAACAACAATCTTCTGTGAGGTAGCTGAGAGAAGATGCCTGGCCTAAGTCTCTCAGTGACTTTCATGCCTAAAGGAGAAGTAGAACTCACCATGTCCCATTTCCAAATCCCTATACCAAACTGCCTCTTAAATATGACCAGCTCTTCTAACCATTCTTTGAAGGGCTTTTTTCCAGACTCCTTATCTTCTGGTGTCTCTCCTTTTCACCAGCTCCAATTTCTTCACATCTCATTTAAAGTGCGATGCCCAGAACTGGATACAATATTCCAAGTGTGGTCCAAGTGGAGCAGAATATCATGGAATTATGATCTTCTATACACTGTAGGCAATGCTTCTGTTAATGCCATCCAAGATTGCATTGGACTTTTTCAGTTGCTGCATCACATTGCTTGATCATGGGTAGATAAATACTCCATTAGTACTCATAGTTACTCACTGCTAACAAGCCAGGTTTCTGCAGTCCCATATCTATGCATTTAATTTTCTCTACCTTATTCTTCTCACAGTTGAACAGCATTGGATTTGGTCCAATGTCAAGCCTATTGAGCATATTTTGAATTGGGAGTTTGTCCTCTAAGCCATAAATTCATTTTTCTTATTTGAGGTCATCCAAAACTCATAAGTCATTCAATTCTTTTCTCTAAGTAGTTTTAAAAGATGTTGAATAACACTGAGCTGGAGCCTTGGACACCCCACTTAATATCCTCTTCCAGGACACTGCAGAACCATTGATGCGCTATGGCTGTAAGTCTGAATCCAGCTTATCGAAAGGGTGTTTTTTGCTGGGTTTTGCCAGAAAATGGCAAAAAAATGTTGCAAAATGCAGTTATGTGACCATGGGACACTGCAACTGGTCATAAATGTGAGCCAGTTGCCAAATGCCTGAAATGCAATCATATAACTGTGGGGATAGTGCAGCAGTCATAATTTCAAAGACCAGACATAAGTATCATATTTTGAGTCTGTCATAATGTTGCATGGTCATTAAGTGACTGGTCATAAGTTGAGACTACCTGTACTTTAGGTTGCATCAAACATGCAGGATGTTTTTTTAAGAATCACAGAGTAAGAGTTATCTGTCATAATGCTTATATTTCCTGCAACAAAAACTGGAAGCTTCTTTCTATTTCTAAATATTCTTTCTTTCCACACTCCCTCCCTCCTTTGTTTTCTTTTTTCTGTATTAGTTTCTGTTGGTTTTTATGTTCTCTTTAAAATTTTAAATAAAATTTATTTTAAAAAAACATGCAGAATTTTATAATCTAATGATGAGATTGTTCTTGCTGTCCTTAGATAACCTATTGTAATAATATTATTTGAAAAAAGAAATTATCATACCTAGAATCCATGAGCAACCTTTTAGCATAACCAAACACCATACTGAATGTAGTCAGGTAGAATACATATGGGGGGTGGGGGTATTATTGCATCTCTCTATCCACCTCCCTTTCTTGTACAGCTTTAATGAAATCAGCTTCTCCAAAAGTAAAGCTTTATAGGGAATTATAATGTTGAGAAGCCATTTGTAGTAAAAAAAACCTTCAGTCCACAGCTCTTCCCAAAAGGTCTTTTCACAAACCTTTTTTTTAATATCTTGTTTTGTTTCTGTTGTAAAAGCAAATGAAGGAAGATGATCATAGAATGATAGGGCTGGATGGACTTCAGAAGTATTTTTGAAATATTTTTGAAATGAAGAGGATACTAATTGTAATACTGCAATTCAGTTTCCCTCCCTCTGGCCAGCTAGATGGAAACTCCCAAAGCAGAGTGAATGTGTTTCTGAGGGTTTGTGTGGCTGTGAACAGGTATCCTGAACCTGCTGGCTTTCCTCTGCTTTCATCTTGCCTTGTTTCCTATCTTCATTTACTCTTTATATAATCTTTTTAATCTTTATATAATTTAATCTTTATATAACAACTTTAAACCAAAAGAATGAAATCCTTACAAATAATTTCCATTGGCTACTGCAACCTTAATGGTCTCACCACCTCCTCCACACATTTCATCTGTTCCATCCCCAAGTCTATATTTATTCCTCCAGGTTGTTCAGCCTTTCCATTTCACTCAGGATTTGCACTCCAGGATTCTGTTCCCTTGACAATTTACATGTTCCTGTTCTACCTGACTCAATCTCACTGGAATATAGGACTCTTTTCCTATCAGACCACACTACTTTCAGTTCTTTATTGTTTATGTCTCAGCAGTAACTTAGTCCAATGAACTCTGCCTCGCTGATAGTTTCCTATCATGTCTATGAGAAGGATTAATAAGCATTTGCAACCCTCTTAGCTTTCTCTCTCTCAGGCACCAATTTACAAGATTCTTTTGTCTGCAAACCTTTGTTCTAGTAAATGTCTCTTCTAGTGAAATAGGAGTCCAAAGATCAGACTGGCAGTTGCCGGTGGTCCCAACCTGATACTACCACAAAGAAACGGTCTTCTGATGCCTTGTGGGCTCATGGTGATCAAGGTAACATAACCAATTCTGTTAAGGCTCTAGTGATGCCATTCAAGCCATTTTTTATATTCACCTGTGCAATTATCCTTTTAAATAACAGACATGAAGATTAAGTTTCTAACAAAGACAAATGCCAAGTTCAAAGCAAAATAGATTTTGGCTTTCTTTTTTCCTCAAAGTTTCAGCTATCCTACTGTTCACTTCCTTCAGCTTGCTGGTTTCTCTCAATGAGCTTCCACTATTTGTACAGGCCGTCCAAGTTGTATATATGCTTCCTCCAAAGTAAATATGATCCTTTCATAATAAAAGCATAGCAGAATTACTTTAGTAAGTAAATGCATATATTGTATGTATAATTTGGCTAGTAAACCCAAACTCTCATTGATCACATAGCCAATCAGAAGTAGAGTTCACTATCTGGAAAGAGGAATTATATTCTCTGGCATATTTGAAAATGTTGATAAAATAGCTGTTCTGGAACATCAATTGATCATAGGTCTTAGTTTAACTGGAATAAAAATTTTCATCTGCATAACTGATATTTTAACCATGCTGCTCTCTCTGAGAAGATTATGTGTATGTATAACTGATGTGGCTCCTACAATATGCCTAGAAATTTGGCTTGCAGCCAGTCCCAATGCTGGCACTGTATCTGTATGATACCTGTGCTTTGGAGTATTTGTTTCTTGCACGTTATGTTTTTAGGCATATGCAAAAAGTATGAAATGTGCCTATAAATCATAATGTGAGAGTTGTCAAATGAGTCATCAGTCTTGAGTCCTTTTGTTCCTATTAGAGATCTAAGTCCAGCCCACCTTGAATTCCGTTTACCCTTATCTAGTGCCAATTTGCTTTGACCGTTAGTAGTTCAGATTCTTGTAGAGTGCATTTGCATACAATAAACCTATAGTCATTTGAACTGCCAGGACTCCTGCTTTCCTGTGCTTGACAGAAGTGGTCCTAAGACTTATTCATTTCTCCCATGACATAGCCTCAACATACCAATTTATCAATGGACAAAATCAGAAACACTAAAAAAGATTGAAGGAGAACTAACTTTGTACTGCCAGAAATCTAATGTTACCCCTTCCCTTGCAACCTGGGAAAATGGTAACCTGATGGAACTTTTGACAAGAATGCTTCCATCACCTTTGAGTGGCTTCAAGTGGGACTTGATTTATGCCAATAGCAGGTGTTTATCAGGAAGGAAGTGAGTTACACTTTCATTTTTAACAATGCTGATAAAACATGACTATGGTTGACCAGACTATTCACTGCATTCATTTGCCAGGCCACAAAGTTTTGTAGCAGTTCTCAGTTGAGTATAGTCCAGTTCCAACCAACCAAGTGACTATTACTGCTCCTATTGAGAATATCATTCATTGCTCTTCATGGTGACTATAGAACAACCAGAACTACAGTCCTTTCCATTGTGCTTCTCCACCACAGATGGAAATGAATAAAGTAGAACTTGACTCAAGATTTATTTTGCCCATGACAGAGCTGTAAAATAAGACCCAAATATTGTTCCAAC
This sequence comes from Sibynophis collaris, assembly GCA_036250565.1. Classification (NCBI taxonomy): domain Eukaryota; kingdom Metazoa; phylum Chordata; class Lepidosauria; order Squamata; family Sibynophiidae; genus Sibynophis; species Sibynophis collaris. The sequence continues at coordinate 413,022 of JANHFK010005024.1, read as the reverse complement.
ATTTTTCTGTATTTACTGAAATGCAGCCATGCAATGGGAAGTCAGTTTGAAGTAAGTGGTTTCTTATTCTTTTTTCTCTGGTCGATTCATTGTTCAAAATGATTCCACCACTTCCAGTGCTCCTGCCCTGAGTAAAGGGCTAGACTACAAGACCTCCAAGGACTCATCCAACTTTATGATTCTATGTTGTCCTAATGAGTGTGTCTAAGTTTATCTGTAGATTTAATCTGTTTCTTACTTCTCCAATATATTTTCCTTCCTCTATTCTTGAACCCAGATTAAATCTTCAGAAGAAGACAATAATAAATTTAGACACAATCATTAGAACATAGAATATGTAGAGCTGTTAAAACTTTAACTGCCTCTGTTCTTGTAGATTTAAACAATTTAATGGGGATCACTGATACTTTCCTATTCAGCAGCTGGTCTGTTGTATCTCTCTTTCATGTGAAATTAATTCTTGAATATTCTCCATCTGCAAATGTTTCTGTCACTATACTATTGTCAGTTGTTCAAGATAGGCAAGATCAAGAAACAAATATAGCTATGACTTAAATGATCTTATTTTCAGCTGTGTCTTCCAGATCAAAATTTGCTGGCATACCTACTTTAATTTATAAATTTAACCACTATATATAATACCTATGATTTATGGTCTGTTCTGCAATATGCACCTGGAAAGATCCTGGCCAACTGGATTGCACTTCTCCATTTTTTTCCTATTATACAGTCTGTTTGATTCCAATGTTGTGCATATTGTGATGTCCAAGAGTACTGTCTGAATTTTTGTTGCTTAGAATAGGTATTGGCAGTCAACAAAGATTTTTTTTTTGCAAAACAGTTCTATGCCCTGCATTATTTTGTTTAGCCCACTGCTATCTTCCTATCATTCTTAATTCATTATTTCCTAAGACTTCCATTTATATGCTTCATTTCCACTTTAATATGTTCAAATTTTGCTCAATATGTGCTTCTCATTTCTAGTTCTGTGTGACTTTGCAAAATCTAATTTATACCTATACATTTGATTTGTCTTGCCTAAATGTAAAACCTTAGTTTTGTCTACAATGAATTTCATTTTGCTAGATAGGGACCAGTGTTCAAATCTGTTGAGATCCATCTGAATTTCAAGCCTATCTTATGAGCAGCTGGCTATACCTGCCAGTTTGGTGTCATCTGCAAATTTGATGATTTCCCCTTCTATTCCCTCATCTAAATCATTTATGAAGATGTTGAAGAATACAGGTTGCCCTTGAGTTACAAACATTCACTTAGCAAATGTTCAAAGTTACGACATCCCTGCCAAGAGTACTTACAACTGTGTCCCAAAGTTACGTATGTTGCAGCATCATAGCGGTCGTTTGCACTTATGAACAACTGCAGAGACCCTGCAACATGCTACTTTGATGCCACACCTGAGAGCCCCGAACTCCCCACTCTCACCTCCTGTGCAGCCTTGGGTGTTGGAGCCCTTGTCCAGGCAGCCAGAGAAACACCATGCTGGCATCTCCCCTTCACCATCAAGCTCCAGTCTCACAAATTGTACCACCATGGAGTTGGAGAGCTTACCAGCCACCATCTTGATCCCCTTGCTTGCCAAAAGCACTCCTTTTCCAAATTGCAAGAGGGGTTCCTAAACAATACTACTCTCCAGCCCCATCGCATTTCTCTGCCGAAGCACAGCTGGAGACCTTGGTGCACCACTGCCCAGCTATCCTTGCTTGCCAAAAGTAGTCCTTCACTAAATTGCAAGAAGGGCTCCTAAACAAAACTGCTTTCCAGCTCTGTTGTGTTTCTCCCCACAGCTCAAGATGTTCTTCTTTCACTGGAGAAACGGAAAAGCTGCATTGCAAACAGAAGAAACGTGCAGGGAAGCCAAAGTCGTGGGACTAAAAAAAAACAAAATTCAATCAAACTTTCCAACTTTGCAAGAACTTACTTTTTTTTTTCACGAGAAGTTGGAATCCCATCTATTTCCTCATCTAAGCCATTTATGAAGATTTGAAGAGTATTGGGCCTAAGACGGAATCTTGTGGTACCCCATTGCTTACTTCCCTTCATGTAGATGTAGTACCATTAAGGATTAATCGTTGAGTATGGTTTGTCAGCCAGTTACAAATTCATCTGGTGATGATGTTGTCTATCTCACATTTTTCTAGTTTACCAAGAAGTAGGTTGTGGTCTACTTTGTCACATGCCTTGCTGAAATCTAAATATACTATGGCCACAGCATTTTGCTGGTCACTCTGTCAAATAATGAAATAAGATTGGTTTGGAATGATCTGTTTTTAACAAACTTGTGCTGGCTACTAGTTATAACTTTCTTTCTTTCTAGATGTTCATAGATCTGTTTTTTGATAAGTTTTTCCAGTATCTTCCCAGATATCGATGTTAGGCTGATTGGTATGTAGTTTCCTGGATCTTTTTTTTCTTCTTTCTTTTCTAAAGATGGGAATGACATCAGCTTTTTTCCAATCCTATGATAGTTCCTCCAGGAGTGCTCCAGGATTTTTAAAAGATATAGTACAATGGTTCTGAAATAACATCTGCCAGCTCCTTCAGAACTCTGGGATGTAATCCATCAGGTCCCAGTGATTTATATTTATCAAGATCAGACAGGTTACCATTACCATTTTCTTGCTTATTTTAATTTTTATTTCTAGTCTGTCTTTTACTGTATTTTTTGTGTGTGTGCATTCAGCTATAATCTCTTTTTGCATGAAAACTGATGTGAAGAATGAGTTAAGCAGCTCTGCTTTCTCCCTACTGCCTGTTACTTCCTTGCCATTTTCTCTCTTTAGTGGACCTACTGTTTCCTTGCCATTTTTCTTGTTGTTAATACATTGAAAGATTTTTTAAAAAATTATCTTTGTCTTTCGTTTTCCATACTTCTTGAGTGGTGTTCCTCTTTAGGATTTTTATCCATGGAATTTTTCTTAGGCTCTCTGTGAATTTGTTAAAATAAGCTCTTTTAAACTTTAAGACACTGGTTGGATTATATTCTATTGCTTAGGTTTGTATTATATTGAATTCCAATATGACATGGTCACTCTCACCCAAAGTTCCAGCAACTTCAACTTCCTCTATTATTTCTTCCCTAATAGTATGAATTAGATCCAGCATAGTTTTTCCTCTAGTTCCCTCCTCTACCTTTTGGATGATAAAGTTGTCAGCTAAATTGGTTAGAAATCTGTTCGGTCACCCACTTGCTGCAGAATTTGTCTCCCAGTGATATCAGGGTAATTAAAGTCTCCCATTACAAGAAATGTACTTTAAGTTCACCCTGTTTGTTCCCTAAACTTTGAGTATTAGTATACAAGCATTTGGGTCCTTCTTGGGTACATTTCTTGTATCTCCTACTTTTTAACTTGGATTTCCATCCATTCCATCACTCTCTACTTCATTGATTTTTCTTTTTTTATTTCTTCTTTTTGCTCCCTATCTCCTTATGTGATTGGTTATCTAGTGGTTTTTGCTTGGAATTAGGTTCAGAAGGTTGTGAAGATTGCTGCCCCTCCCCCTTTAATTTTAGTTTAATGCCCTTTTGATTAGATGAGCTAGTTGTTTCCCCAATATATTGTTTACAGTTCTTGTGAGATGCAGTCCATCCCTTGCCAGTAAGCCTTCATGTAGATAATGCAGAACATGGTCTAGGAAGCCAAAGTTCTGTTGAATTTCACCAGTAGTTCATTTCTAAAATCCTTTGCTCCCTCATTAGATGTTGGCCTTTTCTTGGACGTATAGATGAAAATACCACTTGTGCTCCTAATTCTTTAACTTTCTTCCCCAGCTGTTCATAATCTCTTGTTATTGTTTTCAGAATTATTGTTGTGCCATTGGTCCCCACATGTGGGAGAATAAAGGGGTAGTACTCCATGGGATTCATTGTTTTAGTAAGGTACTCAGTTACATTTTTTATTTTTGCTCCAGAGAGCTATTATGCCTCACTAGATTGACTGCCTGGTATGCAGACTATAGTTTCTGTTCCCTAGGAATTGAATCTCCTATCACCAATATTCACCTTTTTATTCCTAGGGGAGTCTGGAATACTTTTCTTTCTGCTGCAGGAATGCTGATTTGTGTCTCTTTTTTTAGAAACTATTGATGAATGCTCTTTTGTGAGTTTAAAAATAATTTAGTTTAAATTTAAAGTCAAATCACAAATATATTATTTTGATTGTTAATTAGTTAAAGTTAAATTATTAAATTCCAGGAGTCCCTGTCCAAATGTTTCAGTGCAGACACAAAGTTATTTTTGCTACTTTTGTGGTGTATTTGAACCTTTATTCTTTTATATTCCAGTAGCAAGAAACTGTTCAAAATGTGCATCAATTGTATTTTATGTGAAAATAAAGTCAAGACTGACATCAATTAGACCATCCAGCATTCTTTGGATATGAAGTGTATGTTAAAACTAGAACTGAACAACAAATAGGCTTTTTTCTGAGTATACAAACAATCGTTTTTTGCTGTTTTGTTTTGTCTTCTAGTCCCAGTTGTCTTTCTTCTTTTGAATGAAAGACAATGAAATTGTACCACTCTTTTATTGAGAATATGAGTTTCAAGTAGCTTATCAACATGATCATTTGCCAAATGTCTATGGAGATTCTCAGTCATCTAGGTCATGGCTGTCCCAAAGGTGCTTTTTCAAGAGGCAACAGGACTTTCTGTTTTTTCTTTGAAGATGTTTCACTTCACATCCAAGAAGCTTCTTCAGCTTTCTTTCCTAGTATTTCCCCCCTGAGGGGGGGAAAACTCTAAAAGCCCTTATGCAGCTTTTCAAGAAAGTGTTGGAACTTCTTGTAATGGTAATGGTTTTATGCCAATAGAAATTGGCTTACCTTTGGCACCTCTATTTATCCATCAGCTGGGATTAATGGGAACTTTTCAAAAGCTTAGTGCAGGCTTTTCACTGTGCTTATTATGTGGATCTATGCTTATGGAAAAACATATTTACTGAACTAGAAGCTTTTTCCAACTTCAAGGTGAATAAGTGTGGTGAATCTCTTGAGTCTTCGAATCTACTTCTACAAAGCACTTTGAGAAGGATTCATCTTGCTGTTTTTTTTCTGTTTCCACAGGCAGTACTTATTCAATCCTTTATCCAATTCATCCTTCAGAATCCAACTCAAACCTATTTGGCATGTATATAACAACACTTGGAAGTAACTTCCTAAGATTTTCCATGAATAGGATTTTCTCTAATTAATGTGTTTATCGTAATAGCCCCAAATATCATGAATACTATTTCAATGTTTTCATCAATTATTTATTTACTTTAATGATTTCTTGACAATATGTCTTCTTGTTCTTCTCAAAAGAGTTCCAGTTTCTGAATTGAAACTGAAATGTTTTGTTTACTTAAGAGCCATGGTGTCACAATGGTTAGAATGCAGTCTTTCAGGCTGACTCTGCCCACTGCCAGGAGTTCAATTGTCAGTAAAATGAGGAACCAGATTGTTGGGGACAATATGCTAACATTGTAAACTGCTTAGAGAGGGCTGTAAAGCACTATGGAGCAGTATATAAGTCTAAGTGCTATTGCTACTTGTTAGTAAACAGATATGGGATTGGCATGTTGTTGCACTAGGAACAGGAAATCAGGTGGTGGTTATCACCTGGAAAGCCCTACATCACTTAGGACCTAGTTAAATAAGATACCATTTCCTTCTGGCTGTCAGTTAAGAGTGGGCAGAGTTGAAGAGTTCCAGATCCCTTTGATTAAATGATACCAACTATTTGAACCCACAAAGTGTGAGTTCTCTGCATGACACCTTATATCTGGAATGAAATCCCTCCAGAAACTTGTGTAACTCCTACCCTGAAAGTAAGGGATGGTGTACTGCAAGGTCTGAAAAGTCTGGCTGTTCTCCCAGGCCTGGGAGTATGGTGGATATATCTATCTATCAGTCAATGGGCATTCCATTAACTCTTATAGTTCACATTCTCCACTTTGATATTCTGTGGTATAGTGTTTCACAAGTAATCTTGCAAGTTGCAGATGTTTTAGATGACAAACCCATTAGCCAAAACCAACACAGTCAACTGTCACTGTTTCAGGGAATTATACTGGAAAATATCTGGAGGGCACAAAGCTGATCTAGAGAGTTAACATTCAAAACATTCTGCTTTCTGTGTTTTCCCTACGATTCTCCCAATGCAGACTTGAAACTATTATAGATGCATAGGAGGAGGAGGAGGAGGAGATTATCCATGACAGTTGTCAGAAATATGGAACTTCAATGACTGTTTTCTGAGAATAATTCAGCAATACTCATTAGTTAATAGCAAATTTGAAGGCACTGTCAAAACAATGAAAATAAATGCTATGATAATGAAGAAATATTATATTGCCAGAATTTTACAGTCTTTGATTTCACCATCTTAAATTGACTTAGTAATCTTAAACACACCTCTCTGTATTTGATTATAATCTTCCCTCTTAGAGAGGTTGTGTGGTGACTCTACGAAGAATCCTTTACTTTGGTACAGGGAAGTAGATTTGTGTAAAATACATTTTCATTTTTCTTCCCCCTTGTAAAAGGGGAAATTATTTGATTTTTCGTTCTTGCTATGCTGACTCCTTTTGCAGAATCATTTGACTGTGCATAATAACATCTTGAAGTGGTGTGTTTCAACTGATATCAAAAGAAATTGACCAAATGAACCACTCACGAACAAGTGAGTCATTATCAATTACTAACTCATCAGAATTCCATGGCAAGTAAACAGCAGTTTAAAATACGTTATTATGTTACCGCTTGATGTGTTGTGCAACGGATCAATTTCATATAAATATGAATAGTAATCGCTAATGAGATTTTCCCTGTTTAATTCAAACCAATCTGTGCCACTCTTGGAACAGGAGAAACCAGCCTGTGGAATCCATGACTTTTTTTTGAAATGAATGTCTTAAAATGTCCCATTGCAGGAAAATCCTTGGTAAGAAT
>JANHFK010005024.1:370501-386193 GCA_036250565.1 Sibynophis collaris | reverse complement strand
GCCAAGGCGTCGGGTTGTGCCTTTCGCCGTCAGCTCTGCGCAGCGCGAAGCTCCTTTCGGGGAGAGCATCTGGCTCCCGAGTGGGGCGGGCGGGCAGGGAAAGTTTGCTCGGCTCTTTCCTTCGCCTTTCAGATCGAGGCGGGTTTTTGCTAGAGGAAGGATTAAGCGGTAGCTTGCCGACCGCCAACCGCCTCCAGCGCTGCTCTGTCGGCCACCTCAACAGCGAAAAGCGAGAACCTGGCTGGGACGGGGAGAAAAAGGAACAGCAAAAAGCGAGCCCGATCCGGCTTCTCGTCTTGATCCTGCTCCAGTGCGCCGCTTCCTTTCCTGCTGGAGCCGACAGCCTCCTCACAAGAATTCCGAGAGTGTTGCTTCCTACCCTCCTTTCCCTCCCTCTCTCTCTCGGGAGGTTTGAGGTTCGTTAAGGGATATTATTCTTCTTTTTTGAAAACCCAAAGAAGGTAGGCAAGGAAGGAAGGAAGGCGAGTCCAGCAGTTGATTCCTCTCTTCCAAGAAGCGCGCTCCCGAAAAAGCTCGAGAAGGGGGGAAAAGAAGGGGCCCCGTCCGCGCCTAGCCTTGGGGATGGATGATCAGCCCAGGTTGATGCATTCCCACGCCGGAGTGGGGATGGCTGGCCATCCGGGCCTGTCCCAACATATGCCGGACGGAGCTGCCGGCACTGAAACTGAGGGGGGACGAAAACAAGACATTGGGGACATTTTACAGCAAATCATGACCATCACCGATCAGAGTTTGGATGAAGCGCAGGCCAGGTGAGTCCTTGGGTGATGACGACGACGAAGATGATACTTACATGTATTTAACACGGGGATCTGATCCAGACAAATACTTGGGCTTTCTGTGCTCTCGTTAGCCTTCGGGAAACAAAGTAATCCCGAAGAAAAATCAAATTTTCACTGGACCACCGTAATAGCCTAAAATTACGTTTTTACTAGGTCTTCAGAGAAAAAAAGGTTCGAAGGAATGGATGTTATTTTTGTGACTGACTTTAGTTAAGTTAGACAAGGCTAAACAGCTAACTTGACTGGATGGTTTGTTTGAGTTTGGGAGCTGCAGTTTCCCATGTGCTTTTTGTTTGTAGTAGTTCATGAACTGAAAGTCTCAAATAGCCAATTTAATTTGTATTTGATCCGGAAAAGAAGTTAAATCATGTTATTTTCTTAACTGTAATATTTGAGAGATTGAATTTTGGGTGTAAATATCCGACTGGCTCTGCTATGTAACAGAGGAGGCAAATAGATTATCGTATCAGCCATTATTCCAAAAATATTTTGAGTGATTTTTACTGATTAAAAGAAAAATGCAAATAGACTAGCTATAAAAAAGGCTGGTGTTTTGTTTTCTGTTTTTGAAATAGCAAAAAAGCAAAACCTTTTGAAGGCCATGGTTGAAAGCTCTTCCCTATAGCTCTTTAGGTACAGTCCCAAAAAACTTAATCACACTTAATCCCATTGAAAATCAGTGAGCTTAATATCATTTAATGCTTGTTCCCTTTGGTGGCCCCTTTGTATAAACAGAATAATTTCCTCTCCTCTTGTGATAGCAAGTATTGATGTTGCATTGGTAACTCAGTTTTTTTCTGTGTGTTGTATTCGAAAGGATAAATATATATTTCTACCATAAGGAGTTGAGTCTTTTAAGAAGCCTAGAAGATAGTAGAATGCAGCCTGTAAATTCGCTACTTTCCCAACTAGATATCCATTCCGGGATGTGCTTCCACATATGAAACCACATGAATTTATATGAAACAGCAGGTCATAATCTAAGGCAAATTGTATGTGCCTGTTACTAATGTGCACATTGAAGGATTTGCCAATTTGTACAATACTTTTATCTTTAGCATTGCAATTGTTTTCACAAGTCACCATATTAGTTTGTTTCTCTTCAAACTGAATTTTGGGGAAGAGAAGCATGCTTTTTAAAAAAAAAATTCCCTAGAATTATTTTGTAAAACTTCAGTGTAATTACTATAGTGTTACACTTTTAGTGCCTTTTAAAAATGGAGCTTCACACATCAGTATATATAACTATATGTATGCACTCCTAGAACATTTATGCAAATCTTTATCTAAAGTTAAAATGAAAAAAAAATCAATTTCCACAACATAGAATTGGAAAATAAAGGAGAAATAAAATTGGAAAATAAAGGACAATAGTTAATAGAATAATTTTACCTAGGAAAAGCTGTTAGTATTTTATTTGCACTCAGTGTCTAATCCTTTCCACAATCACCTGGGATAGACTGTTAGCCTTTATGTGTCAATGGTAAATTGCATATTTTAATATGGTTTGTAACATGTAATATTCACTGAGATGGTATTGATATATAGCACCAGCTAACAGTGGGATTCTTTAAGCAATTATAAGTAAGTTCCATAGATTTCAGTAGCTCTTGTTATTGAATCTGCATAGCTTTAAAGCATAACAGGGCCAAGAAGTGCAGGGTTCATAACCTTGTTTTGTTAGAACCCTTGGACTTGATGAACAATAGCTTCTGCTGAATGATGCTTCCCAATATTGCTATAAGACAAAGCAGAGGAAAGATGTTGTTTCTAAAAGTTGTAACAGTTGATGTTTGGTTTAAATACTTAGTGTGTATAGATACTATTAAATGTGCTAATTAATTGAAAATCAATACCAAATATAATGATGCTTTTTGTCGCCTGTTACTCTTTACATACCTGTATATGCAGCTCTGCTTACAGACTTTTAAAAAGCAGACCAGGTTTTTAAAAGGAAATGTATATTACATTATTTTTCTTCTTTGTATAACCCACTGATTGGAAATATCAAAGATATTTTTTAACTATATGCTAGAAAACTTTCATTTTACTTGCACTGTTTTTTTAAATAGTTCTGATATTTGTGAAATCAAAATATACTGTGTGCTAGTGTGCCAGTTGCGAGCCACAAAGCCATGGCTTTTGGGTACTGTTAGGAATGGAAAGAAAGCAGTTCCAACACATTGTGTACACACCAGTGGGATGTTCTCTTGCACATAGAAATGATGGGCTGCTGGCAAAAGAGTCCAGCCTAATGGATTGCATTCCATGATAATCAGTGGAATGAGAAGGTTCTTCAATTTTTCTGCCCGAGGCACCAAAATGTTCATGTTCTGATGACATGTAATTTTGATTCTCAAACCCATTCTTTGATGCCCAATGAGATTAGACTTCTTGCATATTATAGCAGCATATCTTCAGAAGAGATTACTTGTCAAAGAAATAGTAATTGTTACAGCAATGTTAGATTGTTTCTTTCCTTCAATGGGCATCTGCTGGGACATGAAACTAATCAACCTAATAAACAAACAACAACAGGCCAATTTTGGCACAAGGAAGTGGGGCAGGAAATGACCCATAAAAATTCTCTCTTTTTCCATACTAGAATACCAACATGATGGTAGTGATGATGATGATTATTTATTATCCTGATCTCTCTCCCTCCCTCCCTCCCTCCCTCCTCTTTCTCTAGTTTTTACTCCTTTAAGGAAGCCAGTAAGTTATGAGGAACATGAAAGTAATTGTTTTTTCCACTTCCATTCTGCCTTATTAGATTTCTCTCTCTCTCTCTGGCATTATAGCTCTGCATTCTGAGACTATTTTACTTAAAAACAGCTATTCTGTACTTCAGGTTTCCTTACAGGGCTTTCAAACCTTTCCAGTAGAGCTGCTTCAATACAAAGAATTGTAAGACATGGATGAATAGAGGGGGGGGGGAGGAAGAGGAAAATAAAAAAGTTCCCTGTGTGGTTGAATAAAATCATCATTAAACACTGGAAAGGCTTCTAAATGCTCCTGGCATTGATCAGTTAATAGCCTGGCCAGCAAGTATAGTTTATGGATGCTGCTGGAATAGCGGTGTCAAATAGTTCCCTATTTGGTAGCATTTATAATCCCCAAACTGATATCCTATTCAGTTCAAAATTGAATTGCTGTTTTTCACTTGGGCACAATTTCCACTCAGCTATAACCTTTAATACTTTTTTGCATAAGGAATCCACTGTAATCTATTTTTAAAGATATTCACAATTCTGTGGCTCACTTCAAATCTAACCCTTCTGATTTCCTTGCAGAAAACATGCTCTAAACTGTCACAGAATGAAACCTGCACTTTTTAATGTTTTGTGTGAAATTAAAGAAAAAACAGGTAAGGAAAATTTTAATTATTTTCTTGCATCTTTTACCCTCCTTTTAAAGCATACCTCTGCAAACCTATTTCATTCCCAAAATATATCTCAATGAAAATGAACAGATTTTCACCCCCTTGCTATTGCAATTGTTAAAATAAGCATATTTTTAAATGGTGCAAATAGAATGTGATTTATGTGATATTGTGCCTATGTATAAGAGGAAAAACAAAGAGGGGAATTTTTATTGTCATTCTTATCTTAACACCTTTTCTACAATTTACATTAATTTAAAAGACTCCAGAAATGGCTATATGATTGTAATTTATAATCTACTTGAACATAAATATTTTTCTTCTTTTATAATGCTTTATAAACATTATACAAATGTTTCATTTTGGCATATACCAAGACCAGAAAAAAATATTTGTCAAGGCAAACATATAAATATCTATTGGGGATTAGCCTTTTTGACTATTGTTTCTCAGGGTTATTTTATTTTTACATTGTATTTCTTGGATTCAAGTGTTAATGACATGAAAATACCCGTTCTGTATTTCCCACCTCGCAGGCCTCCTGCCATGCGCTAATACACTTATAACATGTCTCAGGGGGGCATTTAAATTTTAAAAGCAACAATTAAAAATAGCTGTCATCAATCAAGGGTGATCTTAAACAGCAGATGCTCAGTGAACAATGTTCAGTGACATCCGGTACTTATTTATTTCAACTTCCAAATGTTTTTCTTCATGGAAAAGGGAGATTTGTCTTCTGCCTTAGCTCAGAGGAAAAAGCAAGAGTGTGAACTGTTGCTGAGTTTCAGCTCTTGGGTCAGATGCTCAGTTGTGGTGTGTTTCTCCTGTTCTTTCCCTTTTTCTTCTCATTTTTCAACGAGAATGTAACAGTCAGTAACTCAGATCTCAATCAAATAAGGAAAAGGTCTGACATGAATGAAAGTGACAACAAATATGATTGTAAACTCACTTGATATACATTGAAAAGTGATGCATAAAAGAAAAGAGTGCATTTTAGAAAACTGAATTCCTGTGCCTCTGAAATTCTGTGTGTGTGTTCTGTATTCTATGAAAAGCTGAATGAAATAGGATTATTTGACTCCAGCAATCGGTATACGATGACTAAGGAGATCCTTTGTTAAATCTTATTTGTGCAGCTAGTAAACCTAAACAAAGCACCTAACATTGGCATTCAAGCCTCTGAAGCCCTTAAGGTTGCAGAGCTGAAGGCTGACCTTCTTGAGGAGCCATTCATTATGTGTCTCCTATAATATAATGTAAAGGGGTCCCTACAGTCTCTCTTAAAGGGATGTAATGCAGCTTGAATAAATATGTAAGTCTAGGAAGAACAACAGCTGACCCGTACCAGGTTTCATTTTCTTTTACTATTAGTCTTTCCTATCTTTTCTGAACAAACCTAATCTGGGTTTGTTTTAAGTTCAAGTATAATTCATTTTCTGGGACTTTTTTTTTAATCTCTTCTTTGTCATAGTCCTTAATTGATTTGTGTCCTAAATGGAAATTGGCATGGTTCAAAGTTGTAGCAGATGGTTGGTGAGAATGCAACTTCTTTAAATTTCTTCCTCTTTTCTCTGAAGTTTAATGGTTGGGGTGAGATGAGAAAACTTGCATTATCCTAACATTGGTTCATTCCATTGCATTATTAACCACTGGATGAATATTGAGAATTGAGGGATCAGTCTGAAAATCTTATTGCCAACAGCAATGTAACTAGTTGTGCATGTTGTTTGCATATTGTAACTTCTATATGACCTGACAAAAGATGGAATCATTTGATTCTGCAAACAAATATAGAGCTTGGTAGCTTTAAAAAAAAAACAGTTAGTTTGTGACATTTTTCTGCTTATTTTATCATTCAGAAGTATTACTTGTTGAAATGTGGAGACAGGAAGTTTGGGAGAGGGAATTGTAATGAACAATTATTAAAATCCTGTCTCTACAAAAATATGAATGGGAAGTTTGTGAATTGCCCACCCATGTGCCACGGGATAATCTGAGGGACTGCACATACAAAAGCAAACTCCTATTTTTATTTTACTGCTCCTATTTGTGTACTTCGTTGTCTTCTGCCTTTGCAACCAATATGCATGCTAACATGCAGACATAATCGTGATTTTCAAAGCGACGAACTCTAAGATAGAATTGACTATATTCCTGAGCACTTTGACTGGTCTGGGGAACTGGGATTGTGGGATGCAGTACAGGTCCCAGGAGTATTTCGGGCAGATACTTTATTTACATATGCTTTCTACCCGGTTACATACAGTAATAGAAAACATATGTTCTTTTGGTATTCTGGCCATGAGCAAAAATTAGGTGATAAGTACCTGGCCATTTCCAACCTGTTTAGTTTTAGCAAATTTATTTTTAGCACACCATTTTATTTTCCTTCATGTAATATGTCTGTGCTATTAGAATATTTCTGGCTAAGATTTATGATGTTCAATTTAAATTGCCCAGGGAGTATAAGAAATAGATTTGATTTTTTTAAAAGATAGAATAGGAATAAATACACAGGCCAGTACTGGAGAATAGTGCAACCAGCACATAAAAATATTATTTTCATCACAACAGATGAAAATATCACTTTCTTAATATGGTTTTCAGCTAGTATTTTTTCTGTATCTCTTTTCAACCCTGGCGTTCCAATATACTGAATTGGTATTCAGTCTATTACTATTTTTAGATGACTCTAGAGTATGCCGAAAATTATACCACCATTCCTTGTGGCAGTGCAACTAATATTTCATGGTGTTAACATTGCTAGAATAAACTCAAAGTGTCTATAAAGTTTTTAGAGAGCAGATTGTCTTTACTGGCCAAAATTTTCCCTTACCTGCTGTCATTTCAATTTATTTTAAAGGAGTTATGGATACTTTTTATATAAGCTTGGTTGTCATGAATCATTGATGTATAATGCCGTGAGTTGTATGAAATCTTAACATGTTTGGTTTTTTCAAAAATGATAAAAGACAAGATTTAATATTGATGTATCACAAGGGGCATTATATTGCATCTCTATATTGTTTGTCTAGATTTGGCATGCACTTCATGGGCAGAGAGAAAGTTATGATTAATTGATTGGTTCATATTTTACTATTGAGTAAGATAAATGTAATAGATTTCACAATTACTTGAATTTTAACACAGGAATTGTTATGGAAAGCATGATAAGTTGTACTGTACAGTATGTAAGAAGAAAAAAGCTGTGGACGTTTTTGTTTGCAGGATCAGAAAGCCTGAAAAGAAGGAGAGTTTGATGTCCCCCAAATGAGAAATATTGGGGATTAAAAGGCATCACTCTTTCAGTAGCAGCCTTTCCTTTGGAATGCAGGTAGTCGTTGACTTACAACCATTTGTTTAGTGATGGCTTGAAGTTACAACAGCATTGAAAAAAGTGACTTTTGACCAGTTTTCACTTACAACTGTTGCAGCCTCCCCATGTTCACATGATCAAAATTCAGACACTTGGCAACTGGCATGTATTTATGAGGGTTGCACTGTCCTGGGGTCATGTGATCACAATTTGTAACCTTCTCAGCTGGCTTTCGACAATGGGGGAAGCCACATTCGCTTAGCAACCGCATGATTCACTTAACTACAGCGATTCATTTAACAACTATGGCAAAAAGGGTCTTAAAATGGGGTACTACTCATAATTGTCTTGTTCAACAACAGAAATTTTGGGCTCAGTGGTTGTAAGTTGAGGACTATCATAGAGAGAAAATAGGTTGGTGGTGGATTGTTAGATTTATTGCATGGTATCTTTCATTTTTTCCTGTGATGTTTTTGAATATTTTATTTTATATTCCAAAAACAATTAAGTATGAATGTTCCCATGAGTGAGTTCCTCAAGTTGCCTTAAATGTATATATATTTTTAAAAAATTATCCTGCAAGAATTACAAACATTTTTTTTAAATATGAAACAGTAAAGTGTGAAATATACACTAAGCCATTATCCAGTGCTGGAAATAACAGTAGCTTGCCAGACAGAGTCTAATAATTTAATTGATTTATAAGAAGTGAAGTGATCCCATATATAGTTGGAATTTAAGTTTTAAAGGTTAAAACCAACATTTTAAATTAAGTTGGAAAATAAAAATAAACAATTGATACCCAGGATTTAAATTTAGAGTCAGTTTTGCTCCAACGGGATTTTCCAGCATTCTTCAAAAATAAGTTTTTTCAACAATGGTTTCAGAAGAAGAAAGCCTGTCTACATTGCAATATTTTAGATGCTATTTTAAATTGTATCTATTTGTACAGACATTTTAATTGATTTCATCCCCTAGTCTGTCTAGATGTTATTAGATTGCCAAGTGTTTTATTGAATTGTGTTAGTTTTTAGTAATTTATTATGTATATTCTACATTATGTTGGAATCTGAATGGATGAAAGGTATTGCAAAAAGGGTTGTTACTGGAAAATTGACTGAACTAGAAACTGCTTTTTTGTGGAGATGTTTTTAAATGGGAAAAACTAAAGTTTTAATCTGTGTTAGTGAATGACAACAGCAGCCATTAATGATCAAATTGACAATTTAGCTTCCAAATAATCTCTAGAATAATATTCATATGCACTCTGGTAGTATGACTGAGATTTAAATTTATATTATGAAAATGTAGCTTTGAAATAGCTTAAGTTAGCTGAGAAAGTGTTCCTCGACTTATTATTCATTGAAAGAAGAACTGTAGCATTACCTACATCTTCCTGTTACAAAGACATCTCTAGCATAGATACCGATACTCAGAGCAGGCAGATGTGTGGTGTCATGCAGTACATTATTTGTTCTTTATTTTTTATTCATTTGTTTACTTTAGAGTGAGGTGCTAATAAAATAGCTCAACTGTTATTGATTCTGAGGCAGTAAAATGTTTTGGCCCTGCCTTGACCGTAAACTGCAACTTTCCTTCTTATTTTGTTTTGTTTGAATCAGTGGCAAAAATAAGTAAGTAGATTTACTTTTCCCAAGAAGAAAAGGAAGAGAAACTCTGATCCGAGGAAATCAGAACATACCAATTATTTCTTCAGATCAGGATCCCTCCTCCTTTTCTCCTTGGGAGAAGAAAATCTACTTACTTTATTTGGAGCTGAACTTGAGATGGAAGAAAGGATAGGCAGGCAAGCCTAACACATAGCAATAGCACTTAGACTTATATATTGTTTCATAGTGCTTTTACAGCCCTCTCTAAACGGTTTACAGAGTCGATATATTTCCTCCAACAATCTGGGTCCTCATTTTATGGACCTTGGAAGGATGGAAGGCTGAGTCAACCTTGAACTGGTGAGATTTGAAGTGCCGAACTGCAGCTAGCAGTCAGCTGAAGTAGCCTGCAGTGCTGCACTCTAACCACTGCACCACCTCATATGCTTGTTTTTTGTTCAGAAACATTCAGTCATTCTGCTTTAGGCATTGACTCTGAAATGCCAAAGAGAAGACTTTGGAAGAGAATTACCCTCATTTTTACAGACATGTATCTGATAGTGATGCTGAGCAAACTTGAAATGAACCGCAAGAGATACAGAATCTTTACCTTATCTAAACCTTGTTGTCTCCCATTCCTTGATTCCTTAAAAGAAATGTATGATACTGACTCTTTTCAATGTGATGAATCCTCCATGTGAACAACAGCTATCCCCCCCCCCCCTATCTTCGACAACACTGGCATCCTATCCGCCTGGACATGGGTGCTGGTGATAGTAGAGCCATTCCCTTAATGCATGCTAGCTGCTAAGTGATTATTAAATTTATACATGCTGTGTAGACAGAAATGGGCATTTGCAATCAATGGAAGGTGTTTTTAAGATAGTACTGCCATCACACACACAAACATGTCCTGTGATGATGATTCATGGCCTCTGTGAGTCAAAGAGGTCATTATAAAGTCTCACTTGAACCATGTTTGACTCCTATTGACTACTTGGACTATTATTTCATTGGTAAGAGGATAGGCACAGTTTTTCCATTTTCTTAAATGCTTTGTGACTTCCTAGACTAGTCCACAGCCCAGGGATTTCCTGGTGTCTTCTTATCCAAGTACAAACAAAATCCCACCCTGCTTAGCTTTTATGGATCAGCCAAAGTCACAAACAGTTTACTAACTACCGATATGTTTTCTTTATGCTTTATGCTCATCTCTCCTCTTTTGAATGTTCCCTCTGTGGCATAGGATTTGGTACAAGAGCTGGATTTTATTTAATTTCAGCCGAAAGGCAGAAATGACTTAACTCACTCATATGCTGTCATTTGCTAGGGGCCAGTTTGGGCCTAGTGTTGGCTAGATTGCATTAGTTCTTTTGGCAGTTGTAACGCACAAGTGATTTATGCTTAATCTGTGGTCCATTCTCACAAGCAGGACTGCTGAGCAATAGACTACTTATAGACTTGTAGCTGTGCACTGCTTTTTCCTAAGTACAAACCTCCGATTACTGAACTGCATTTTGCTAAATAAAGGCCACTGTTCAAACCTATCAAGATCCTTTTGAATGTTGAGCTTGTCTTCAGAGAGGTTAGCAATCCTTCTCTCCCCACCCACCCCCCTATTTCAAAGGGTCTTTTCAATAAATCAGCATGGGACAACTAAAGAGCAAGCCCAATCTGTACATGTTAAGACATGTGTTCCATATCTTGGTTGGAACTGACAACTCCTGTCTCTGCATTGCCATAGCATTTGCCTCCTTGCATGCCATCAGTAGAGAGCAACTTGCATTCTCCCAATGCCCCAAGCTTTCCTTTTGCTTGCAGGCCAAAGAGTCTTCTCCAACCATGACTATTGAAAAGCAATGACATTGTTCCCCACCATTTTGAGGAGAGAAAGAAAGAGCACTCATATTGATCACAAATTTGATTAGACAGTTGTTTTTTTTTAAAAAAAACTCCAAACCATGAATAAAAGCTAAATAATCTCCATCCTGTCCACATTTATGATATGATCAATTTAGTAGGATTGTAATAGTCACTGTGGCAGTATCCCTCCTGCAAATGTTAAGGGCCCCCTCAGAGGCACCAAAGCTTTTAAAGTCCTTTAGCCTGTTGCTTAGGAGCCCGTCATTTTTTATTTTTCTATAGGAAAAATCCATTGATTGTTTTTGTTTTGTTTTGTTTTTTGGACTTGAAAGAATGGGACTAAAATGTAAAAACAAGGGCAGGGCAAAAGTATGTCAATACATTTTAATAATACTGTTTAAATGTTAATAACTAATAACTCAGAAAATAAACACCAAAATTTTATTGGTTTGAGACTATAAATTCAGTTGAACACCGAAGGTGCTCTCAGTTTCCCACCAGAGTTAAAAATGACTCCATTGTCCTACTGCCTCCATGGCTTCTAATTCCTCCTCACCCATTACTGGTCTCGCAACTGAAAGCTTTAATTTATTCAGCATACAATCTCTTTACTCCATTGCTTTCTGTAATTTATACTTTATACTGCCTGCTGTCTCGAATTATTTAACTCCGTAAGGCATTCAGTTTGAGACTGGATACAAAATCATAGTGAAGAATAAGGCTTGGTTAGATGGTCTGCCTTTTATATTATTAGTCAGATTTTAAAATATGACCCTAATCAGATACTGCCAAAGGAACAGACGACAAGAAGAATTACACACCAATATCCAGTTCTCAGTTATTTGCCTCTCCATGTGAATATCCTGTTTCTAGCCCCATGCGTGAGCAATCACATGGACAAACAGAAGAATGAACCATGCTGAACACAATTAAAGCTAGGTCAATACTATGATTATGGCAGTCTTGAAGAATGCTGCTGGACCCCTACCTGCCCCCCTCCCCAGGGTTTGTTGTAGAAAACCATACAAAAACCAAGTTCAAGGATTTGTTTCTCCTTTTAATTATGAGCACATGTGTCTGAGTGTGTGTCATGTTGAGTTGTCTGCTCATGTAGATTAAGAAGTTAAGTGAAACAGCTGGCCTGGGAATAATGGAGTTCTCAGCAGTTTCCACTTGGTTGCCATTTGCAAGCCAAGCATAGAAGAAGCATTGAAGGATAGTCGTGTCATGAGACAAGGTGGTTTGGCCATCTCAAGTGGTATAGGCTTCAAAATTATTAGTAACAGCAGAATGGGAAGCCTTGACAAGCCCCATTGAAATGAAGAGCAGTTTTGGGCAGAATATGATGGAACTTCAGTGACTCTATGGCAACATGACATTTTACTAATTAGCAGCCACAGGACTGATGGAAAATGTGTATTATTGGCACAATGAATCACCATACTGATGACCATTTTAAGATTGGGGCATATCTGAGAAGCCATTTCCTTCTGGCCTGCATTTGATTGGAATTATTTTAGCTTTTATTGGGACTCAGTGAATCTCAATAATGCATTTAAAACAAGGGAGAAAGAGATGCTAGAATCCATTCTGTTATTCTGAATGGGATGATTTGCTAGCTAATGACTGTGGCCTCTTTTTTCTATTGGATGGGATGCTCTATACGGCTGTGAATTGATATTTGGCTCCACTAATTTTCAGCCCATTCTTTTTGCTTGTGTATATGCTTTGCATTCTTGAGCAAATATCCCTCTTGAGGTATCCTGGGAGGATTAAGGGTGGGTATATCTGCCAAAGCTTTTCCCCCTCCTTCCCACAATCTCATGCTATTTGCAGAGCCTGCATTTATATGTTGCTCAATATTTCCCGAGGTGGCTGGAATTTGCTTTCTGCCTATTTGGTCCATTCTCTAACATTTGCACATCTGGAGTACCTTAATCTTTGCACACAAGGCAATGAAATGCCCCCCCCCCCATCTCTTCCTCTTCTTAGTTTGGAGGTCACGATGGGAAGAACAGAGTTTTAGAGATATGGACAATTGGACACTATAAGCTCTCCTTTTTTGTTTTAAAGCTTTCGAGAAAGCTTTGAACAAATGTAGGAGATAAAATCGCAGGAAGAATATTTAGTCTGGACAGATTTACTTGCTTGCCCTTTTCCTTCTTGATTTCTGTAGTGCTCATCACAAGTAGAGGTGCTTGTTATTGTTATGTGGGTTTATCTCTTGGAACTAAGTTGCAAACAGGGTGTTCAGTAGGTTTGATAGCTAAAATATTTTTCTTATAAATGTACAATGTGCTGTTTATTTTATATAGGCGTGTGGGTTTGTGTGTGTGTATGTATCTTGAACCAGGTATTTAGTGGTAACAGTAACACTAATATGAAATTACATAAAAATATCAAGACAGTTTGTATATCATGACAGTTTGTGAATCACTCTCTTGGTTTAGCAAAAAATATATACAGAGATAATAAGGTTCTTGCTTGCTCCTAATCTACTCCAGATTTCTGTAAGGAGTTTTTTTAATCTATTTCTATAAACTTACAATTTATGGAAATAATCAAGCAATAGCACTTAGACTACATAATCAATTTTAGTCCTTTATCTAGTTGTTTTATGAATGAAACTTAGTTTCCTTAAGCTTTGCCTGCAGGCTGTTTTAGTGGGGGAAAGACTGCTTTCTGCCTTTGTTAAGGAGATTTTTCTCCTCATTTCCTTTAGGGAAAATATTTTATTTTGTTTCTTTTTTTATCCTGTGGAATATTTTATTCAGGGGAGGGGACCCTTCCTATAATATTTTAATGTTAACTATTTTAATTTGAGTACAAGTAATTTTCTGGGCAGGAAAGATAGTATATGTAACATATACTATATTTGTTTTTCATTATATATAGTGTTTAAGAATAGCAATAGCAATAGCACTTAAACTTATATACCGCTTTATCGTGCTTTACAGCACTCTCTAAGCGGTTTACAGAGTCAACATATTGCCCCCAACAATCTGGGTCCTCCTTTTACCAATCTCAGAAGGATGGAAGGCTGAGCCAACCTTGAGCTAGTGAGAATCGAAGTGCCGAACTGCTGGAAACCAGCAATCAGCAGAAGTAGCCTGTAGTACTGCCTTCTAACCACTTCTAACCACTTCACCACCACTTCTTATTCCACAAGAATGAGGGTAAATCCAAGGTAAAATCAGATTTCAGTTCTGAATTTGGAGCATTAATAAACAACTTGGATATATTTTCAGCATTGCTGTTGAAGTTCTCTGGTAGAGCCAGTATATGTAAAAGAACTGGCTCTGAAATTCTTTGAAGTTCTTTTTCTTCTAGAGGTCATTCTCTGGATGATATGATCAGATCCTGCTGCCAGTTCCCAAAACGGTCTTGCAATGCTTGTTGTGCAGGAGTCAGTTTTTCCTACCTGAAAGAAAAGTCATTTTAGCAATTTAGAATAAAAGCAGATGGGATTACAATGAGGGAGAGGTCCTTTCTTTTATATTGAATCCTATAATTGCCAAATTCTTCTAGAAATGGGAGATTCCAGAGAATTAAGAATTATACAGTCTTTGCTTGCTACCCCCTATGTGCCCCCTCCTTGTTTGAATTGTGATGAAGGTAAATTGAGAGAAACATATAAAGACAAAGGGAATCTGGTTGCAGAAAACGAGCTAGAGAACTTCTCGTTGGAAGGGGAAATAAGCTATAGGAGCCTAGATAATGGTTTAAATAGGATTTTATAGAGTTATGCTTTTGAACTTTTATCTGGAGGGAGGGGGGATCTCAACTTTATTGTTCTTTTTACAGTTGTTTTCAAAACACATTTTATCCAGGAACTTGCAAGCTTAATTTCCAGGTCTGGATATTTTGTCTTTGCAACTTGTTTTTTTCCAGCTTTGTTTTTTTCTTGTTTTCCTCCTCTTGTTTCTTGAACAAATGTAACTTTGCTGTTAAACTCTCTGTTTCCCATTTTTATATATATGTGAGAAACAAAAAAGTGGCCATCTTAAATGTAGTATTTTGCTTTTCAGACTTCCCTGGAAAGCCTCAAATTGTAGAGGTATAAATCAATCTGTTATGGAAAAGGGACATGGGATTCTTTGAGACTGGAGAAATTGCAAAGGAATTCTCTTGTTGACCAAAGAGTTTTACTGTGAAAGTACTTTCATAGTAGCCCAAGGTTGAATTCATGGATGAGAATTCTTAAACGGAATAATGATGAGTGCTGCTGAAGACACACACAGAATTGCATTACCCTTTGCTCAACTTAAAATATACTTGCATATTTCCCATACTTTTATCAGCTAACCCGAACCAGAGAACATTTTGTTTTTCCCAAAATTGTTTTTCTCCTCTTTTCTAACTTCCTCACAAATGTTTTGTGTTTGCACATTCCCCAAGCTCTTTCCCTTTCAAAAGCAATGTTTTGTGTGCTTTCAAGTTATTGTTGACCTCCTGGCCATTGCCTGGACAACGAGAGAGAGAGGGGGGGCGGGGGGAGAGGGAGAATTTTAGGAATAAAACCCCCAACATTATAATTAGAAGACCTTATAAAATATCAGATGAATAAACCTACTTTAAAGTAGAAACTTAATCTGGATACATTGTATAGAGGTAGGTATGTTGGTGAGTTTGTGATAGTCAGTGTGTGTGTGTGTGTGTGTGTGTGTGTGTGTGTGTGTGTGTGTGTGTGTGTGTGTGTGTGTGTGTGTGTGAGAGAG
>JANHFK010005024.1:320909-335009 GCA_036250565.1 Sibynophis collaris | reverse complement strand
ATGATTTGATTGCTTATTTGTACCCTATGACTATCATTAAGTGTTGTACCTTATGATTCTTGACAAATGTATCTTTTTCTTTATGTACACTGAGAGCATATGCACCAAGACAAATTACTTCTGTGTCCAACCACACTTGGCCAATAAAGAATTCTGATGTGACAGTTTCTAATACTTTTGAATATGGCATTATTCTACCTGATAGAACGAGCCCAAAAATACTGTTTTGTAGCTGTTTCTGCTGGTCTATGCTGTGAGAATGTTTGGATAGTTAAGGCAGTCTTCAAGAAAAAATGAAATTCTGATTTCCTTTCCCTCTTGAAATATCTCTGATGAATATGGCTGTGCAAATCTTTTGATGTGAAAAAAGGTTCTTCATGTATTGCTGCTACATATTCAGAGGTGGGTTTCACGTAATTTTACCACCGGTTCACTGCGCACTGAAAATGTGAGCGTGTGTGAATGCTCGCATCACTCATGTGTGCGTCTTCTGCGCATGCACCTGGCGTTCCACGCATGTGCTTTGCTCGCGTGCGCAGTTTGCTTCCATGCGCTATTGCACGCACGGCTTAGAAAACGTGGCTAAATAGGATGGCATAACACCAAGGCAGGGTGAGTGGGTGGGGGCAGATGGGTGAGTTGGCAGGGTTGGTGAGCTCACCCCACCCATAGCTCGCCATTACAGGTTTGTACAAACCAGTCCGAACTGGTTGAATACCACCACTGTACATACTGTATAGTGCAGAAAGGGTATTTTAAATCACATGGCACACATTTCCCAAATTCTTAGCTATGGAAAGCTAATTTTTTGGTTTTCACCTGTCCACCCTAGTCTTCATTTTCTCTTCCCACTAATACTTTTGAATGCCTCTCTTTTGTTAAGGTGCATGATTTCTTTCTTTATAATTATAGTTATTTATTTCCAATCAAAGATCAAATTATTTTAAAATTTATACGCTCCTGCATTATTAGAGAATTCCTGGTAATGTCTACTTTGGTAGTGTTTCCCAAAAGTAAAAAGGAGCACTCTATCTTATGTTCTTTATTTTATAACACTGTCTGCTTCATTTTTTAAAAGAAGCGGCTTAAATAAGGTTACAGTTAAAATTTGCAAGACGAACAATGTCAGAGACTACTTTTTTACTTGCACTAACTACTAGGTTAACAATCTGAGGCTGTGATCTTACCTACAGGCTACATGTTATATATATTATCATACTCAAAATAGGACTCAGAAATAACTGGCAATTATCCTGGGTTCCTACCTCTAGCATCATCATAGTTTACATTTAACCTAGATTTGGCTGAAGGTAAGAAGCAGGCATATTGTGCCATTAGTTTTTAGAATACTTTAGTGGGAGAGAGCCTTTGATTCCTGCAGCATGTAATCTTGGTGAGTAACCAACAGTATGCACCAGTTGAAATTCAACAACAGAGTTGCAGAGTGGAATTTTGCTAGATGTGTTTTTCAGCCGTATCAAACTGAAGCCCCTCCAGGTAGGTCAAACAGCACCCATTTCTCCTTCTTTCCTGCCCTGTTCTGAACAAATGCTTTCTATGATTCCAGGGAGAGGAGGAGGAAGAAGAAAAGAACAGGATAAAAATGTTAATTTATTAATCATTGCCTTATATAGAGTTCATCTGAAATGCTGTTGCTATGCCAACACCCTGGGAGTTTATTTTCTTAATCCAAGTGAGGAGCTCTAGGTCTCCTGGCCTCCTGCTGTGTCATTTGAATATGTTGGTGGTGTTACTGCTGCTGCCACCGATGCAGGATCTGTTATTTTGGGGGGTGGGGGGGAGAGAAAAGGAAGGGTGAAATGGGTAGAGAGAAAGGAGGCTAAACCACCAAAGCAGTCAAATGCAAAGCAGTAAGAGCCTTTCTCAGTACGACTTAGTAAAAATGACACAAATTAATATACTCTACTTAAACCAGACCAAGATTAATGGTTCTCTATCAGAGCTGCTTAGTCCAACTGTCACTCGGCAAGCACGTGTCGGACAAAATCAACACTAATCAACATTTATTCCTCTCTTGCCCTTGGGTCCGAGGAGCGAGAGCAGGCTGCGGCATTCTCCCGCTTGTCTCGCCACGCTTTTCACCCTCTATCCAGCTTTGCCATATATCACCCTTTCTTGCTGTGCCTCTCCTTTTACGGATCCAGACTCTCAGCTATCAGACAACATTAGAGGCATGATAGATTTTCTGTTTTAATTTACATCTATTATATTACAACATAGCAGTTCTTGATTCAGGGGAGACTAGTGTCTCCAATAGACAGCCTCAATGGGAAGATTTCTGCATTAACTTATTAGGTCTGGTTAGAATGTGCTTTCAAATAGACTCGCTCTCTCCCACTCTCTCCCTCTCTTTCATCCCCTGCTTGCAGGGTGAGCTACGATGCTCTGAAAATCCTTACATAGGAGGGCTTGGACTGCACCAAGCCGCCTCTTGAAAAGCAAGCTAAGGATCCTGTTGGAAGAAGCAGGAGGCACTGTGTCTTCCTTGGGGTGCAGGGCCTAATACTATAAGATGGCATTACCGTATAATTATCTGGGAGATGCTCAGCAGCCTCTATTTACAGCCAAATTAATTTCAAAGTCATTTGTACAAGAGAAGCTTAGGGTGGAA
Source organism: Sibynophis collaris (assembly GCA_036250565.1). Classification (NCBI taxonomy): domain Eukaryota; kingdom Metazoa; phylum Chordata; class Lepidosauria; order Squamata; family Sibynophiidae; genus Sibynophis; species Sibynophis collaris. Next base: position 332,377 of record JANHFK010005024.1, on the reverse strand, counting down.
GCTTAAGGTACAGGTTTTCACCATATTTATTGATTCAGACTGATAGCCCATTCAAGACAATGTAGTCTTTTTTAACTGGGTTGATTGGTTTAGCCTATTGGACTTGCCATAATTCATAACAGGAAAAAATTATGAGCCATTTGTTCAATCTTCTTTAGTTCCTTATTTTCCTGCCCAGTACAGCCTTCCTCCAGACTCAAATTAAAATATTTAAAAAATATTTAAAAATATAGAAAGGCATATAAATTTAATAAACAAATGAAAAGTATTTTTGACTGCTGGTGAATGGATAGTTCCTGGTGGTCTAAACACTATCCGATCTGCACAGCTCTGATACATGAATGGATAAGCAAAGTAAAAAAAATAGACATTTTTAAAATGCACACCAGAGGGCAAGACTTTGATCATTCTGGCATTTTCTAACTACTTTATTACTTTATCCTATGTGCTCTTTTTTAAAATGTACACATGAATAACAGTAGTTTGTGATTAAATTACTGATGTCAGTTGACCAACTGGTTGTTACTACATAAATTGCAGCATATTTCAAGAAGTGCATCCTTCCCTTACAAGACCCAGCTTTAGCTGACCCTCTCTGAAGTACTGTGAAGGGGAAAACATTGTGACAGATATTTTTCACCCAAGAGTTATACCAGCTTTATTAGGGAGATCAGGTTGGACCCACTATTTCTTAGCTCTGCGCGCACACACACACACACTTTCCAGCAGACCTATAAACAATTCTTAATTATCTCTATGCTTTTGCTGCCATTTAGTCTCTTATATGTAATTTCTCTAGACCTTTTTATGGTTTTACTGCACTGTACTTTTGTTCTTTTTATTGTCATATATTTGATTGAAATTGAAAGCTGATTTAAGCATATTTTCTAGAAAAGTGGTTGTGTAAAATTTTTTTAAAGATTGATATCAAAGTAGTTTTCAAAACATTTCCTTGTTGAAGATAAGCTTTGGTGTTTTTTATGATTATTTTTCACAGTCTAACACTGAATTTTTTATCTTTTTGTCATTGTTTCTAAATTGTCACGTTAGGATTTGCTGAAGGTAAAATATAAATCTAAAATTGCTTAACATAACTAGCGTTTTGTAAAACAATAAGGATTTTATCTTAACGGCAAAAAAGAAATCACTAGTAACTGAAGCAGGGTGAATAAAATGATTTTGAGAAAACATTTTATTTCCTGTAAATGCTGTTAAAGGCTGGGCTAAAATGCAGCTTCTTATGTCCCCTCCCCACCCATCTATCAAGGATTCTAAACAGGGAAGTAGTGGCTACTTTGGGAAGGTATTTGGGGAAAGTAATTCAGGAAGACAGCAATTTAATAAGCACATTTTCTTTCTCTCACTGATAAAGGTAATAGGATCTAAATCTTTGGGTACTTTTTGCTACTTTGAAAACATTGTGGACAATCTCATAAAATGGTTGCCCATTTAATCTATAGGAATTATGGGAGATTAATTAATTAATGACAAAGTGTTGGTTGTTAGGCATGCAAAGTTCAAGCACTACTCGTTATATTAGGTAAGGCTGCAAGGAACTTAGAGGGGTTGCACAGAGACTCCAGGGGGCACCGCACTTGGTCCTTCCTCCCTGCCCTCCCTGTTGCTTCACAGCACTGATTTTGAAATGTGTGGTCTGCCTCCTATTCTGTCCCCTTCAGAAATGTTCTCCACGTTTCTCTCTCTCTCTTTCTCTCTCTCTCTCTCTCCCTCACTCCCTCCCCCCTCTCTCTCCCTTCCTCCCTCTCTCTCTTCCAGCCCCTTTCTTAAGCAGGAGACCTTATACCAATGATGGCTAACCTCTTTGCCAAAAGTGTGGGGGGGAGGAAGGGGTCGCGTGTGCATGCCCACACTCATAATTCAATGCGCCCTTCCCCACGCATGCACACATGATCCCCCTGCTCCCCCTGCTTTTTGCATGCAAGGCAAGGTTGACCTGGTAGGCCCATTTTTCGCCCTCCACAGGCTTCAGAGCCTTTGTAGGGGTCTGGGGAGGGCGGAAACGGCTTTCCTGCCCCCCGGTGGCCCTCCAGAAGCCTGAAACGCCCCTTTTCCGACTTCCGGTGGGACCGGAAATTCCGTTTTTTTGCCCTCCATAGGCTCCAGAGCCTTTCTAGGAGCTTGGGGAGGGCGAAAACGGCCTTCCCAATGCCCCTGGAGGCCCTCCGGAGGCCAGAAAATGTCCGTTTTCCAACTTCCAGTAGGCCCGTTTTCCCCCCAAAACCCCCCAAAATCAGTTGTGAGGCGCGTGCATGCATGCTGCAACTGAGCTGGGCTAATGCTCACGTGCCCAACGATATGGCTCCGCGTACCACCTGTGGCACAGGTTCGCCATCACAACCCTATACCATTTCTATTAACAGTTAATTGTTCTCACTGTTAGGAAGTTTCTCTTTAATTCCAGGTTGCTTCTCTCCTTGATTAGTTTCCAATCATTGTTTCTTGTCCTGCCCTCTGGTGCTTTGGGAAATAAATTGACCCTCTCCTCTTTGTGGCAGCCTCTCAAATCCTGGAATACTGCTATCATGTCCGTCCATCCCCAGTCCTTCTTTTGCCTAGACTTAGCCAAACCCAAATCCTGCAACTGTTCTTCCTTTGTTTTAATGTCCAGACTTTTAATCATCTTAGTTGCTTTTCTTTGCATTTTTTCCAAAGTCTAAACATCTTTTTTGTAATGTACTGACCAAAACTGGAATCAGTATTCCAGGTGTGGTCTTACTAAGGTTTTATAAAGCGGTACTAATACTTCCCTTGATTTTGATTCTATGCCTCTGTTTATACAACCAAGAATTGTATTAGCTTTTTTGGCTGCTGCTGTATACTGCTATCTTATGTTTAAGTGATTATCCACTAGGATTCCAAGGTTCCTCTCACAGTTGCTATTTTTGAGCCAGGTTCAGTGGTGAAATTCAACCAGTTCTATCAGGAGTGCACAAACTGATAGCGCCTGTGGTGGGAGGCTCCGCCCACCCATCTGGACGTAATCATGTCCCGCTTTTGACCTTGTGCATGCAGGCTCTGCGCATGCACGGAGGAGGCATGCACAAGCATAGCATGCGTTCACATTTGTGAACCGATAGCGAAGGTAAGTGACTACCACCCCTGGTCAGGTTTTACCTAATCTGTACTTGTAGCTTTGGTTTTTCCTGCCCAGGTGTAAAACCTTGCTTTTCTCTACATTAAATTTCATTTTGTTGGATAGGGTCCATTGTTTAAGTCTGTCAAGATCTTTTTGGATCCTGAGCTTTTTCTTCTGGAGTGTTGGCTTTTCCTGCCAGCTTAGTGTCATCTGTTTTAAAGGCATTAAAACCACGTTTTAATGCTTTTTTAAAGGCTCATAAGGTGGGAGCCATTGAAATCGTGGGGTGGTGCTGTTCCAGAGGGCAGGTGTTCCAGAGGGCACGTGATAAAGGTGCTGTGATAGCTCTGTCTCCCAGGTCCTCCTAATTTGCATTGCTTAACTGGCAGAACAAGCCGAGAGCCAACCCTGCCAGATTTTATTGAGTAGGCTATAACCAGAAGAGGCGGGCCATCCCTCAAATATCTATGCTACAGATTGGCAGCCCCTAAGGTTCTATGCTACATAGACCTTTCAAGGTGACAACTGACATCTTAAATTGTACTCGAAAGCCCACTTTTATCCAGTGCTGCTCATGGAGTAGTGGTGTTGCATAGGCATAGTTGGCCCATACACCACTACTTTTGCCACTGCATTCTGTGCCAGTTGTACTTCGAAAAGGTTTTAAGAGCATCTTGTGTAGAGGTCACTGCTGTCATCCATCTGTGAAGTGACTAAGGCGACGTGACTGTAAGAAGGGCTCCTCAAACCAGGAAGGTTTCTGAGGAGCTAGGCATAGTTTGAAATCCCTGGACTTCAATTTTCTAAGACAATTTATGGTGGAATTAGAGGCATTTTTGGAAATAAAAGTGATACAGGAAACTGCCTTTCCTGTGTAGGCATGCCAGCTTCCATTTTAAAAATGTAAACAGATATTTAATGGGGAAAAAACACTTGATGGTGACAGATGTCAAGGGAAGTATCTGTGGGTATGTTAACATCCTTATGTGCCAAATTGGATTCCTCAAGAAATGCACTACTTATTCTGCAAGATTAAGGGAAAGATTTATTGAATTTTCTCCCTCTAAGAACTAGTTCTTCATTTTTTTAAAAAATGGTCAGGGCCAAATTGGCTCAATCAATTCCCTTTAATGCAGATCTAGTGATTACAAAGCCACCCTTGGTACAAGTTGGATTCCATGACACAAAATGTATGCTTTGTGCATTAACTGATCTTACCACATGAATTGGTAATAGATATTAGAAAATGTAAGAGTGGGAAAATCTGATTTAGTAGAGATTGCTGTCCCTCTGATATATTAGCTGTGTTAATTTTTTGTTAGTGACTGAAAGAGTTGAAAGTGCTTCTTTTGAAATACAGATAATATGAACAATATTAACCACTTAATCAAATTTAGAATAGTAGAATCTAGTAGCCACACCAGAAATATTCTCAGTCCCCTGAGAACATTTACTTTATCATGATACGTTTTCTAGTTCTCATAACTGAATATGAATTGCTGTAGACCAGAAACTAGAACTGGAGTTGTAAAATACAGTAAAAGAATTACTTGTTTGACCTTATGAAAGGAAGCCAGTAAGGGCAGTTACACAAACAAAAAAGGGTGCAGCTGGATGAATAGGAGCTGAATCTGCTCAGCCATCTGCTTAGGTCACAATAGTATGTATATATGACATCTGCCTCTGAATGTGCTTAGAGACTAAACATCGTATTTTGTGTTGCTAATGGAAGACTCTGGCTTTTAAAGAAAACGTTTTAAGCTTTTTTGAAAATTGTCTGAAAGGACACATTTTCTTTGAGAATATTGTGACCTTTCCATATGCTTTTAAGTAGTCCTGGAAGAATGGAGAACACATTTGTTTGTCTTGTGAATGTATTCATACTTCAAGAACTAATACAATAACCTCTCAACATGCATAAGTTGACTATATGGCAGCCATAGGACATTTTCCTATATTAGTTTCCCTTGTGCAGTTCCCAAATCCAGGTATCCTCAAGGTTGTTTTTTCTTTTCAGAATTGTATGGCCTGATCCCCCTTGGAATCAAGATGACCCTCAAGTATTTGTTAGAAAGGAAGAGATCTGTGAAGAGTTGATTATTGTGATGATCTTCAAAGAAAATAAATAAATAAAGAACTGGACAAGTTGTGCTGTTTCTTGCTTGCTAGGTGGAAACAAATCTGCAATTCATACAATTACTGTTAAAAATATGGGGAAGCTGTAAAAATGAGTGTAAAAGTGGAACAGCAGCATCACTTAAATTTTCATACATGATATAAGATCTGGAGTCTGATGTTTAGAAGAGAATGAAGCAGAAGAAAGTGGCAGTGAATGTGAATATGAATATAGCTAATAAAATCTATGAATGTTTTGTGCCCATTGCAGAAAAAGGCAAGCCTAGCAGGTTTATGGCCACCAAACGATTATTTATTTATTTTTAAAAAGTGGTACAATTGGCCTAATTTAAAGTTGGCTAGAGAAATGGAATCAGCAGATCATAACGCACCATAAAAGTTTCCTGCTGAATTAAAGAAGGTATTAGGATTGCTGTATATCAGAACAGCTTTCTAATGCCAGTTATTCTAAAATACAGTAGATTCTTTACTGTTCTTTATTATTTAATAAATTGAATCATGACTTAATCTGTTAATCTCATTTTTAAAATCAAGTTTAAAGTTTATTAAATGTGAATTTGCTGACTGCAAGGTTTATCAGAACAGAATGCAGTTATCAGAACAAGATGCACATTTCAATTATATTTTTAAGTTTGGAATTCTTGATTTAAGTTTTATTTTTTAGAGAATAGGGACATAGTAGGGGGGGGGATGAATTTTAATATATTAAAAAAGTGAATTTATACTTGGTCTCAGTGGAATGGAGTAAAATTCAACCATAGAAATATCTCAGCACACCTCAGCTTTGTATATTAATCCCAGCATCTTAAATCCATCTTGGTAGAATACTAGCAGCCAGAGCATACCTTTTAACATAGTATAACATGTCTGCAGAATGATACCCTCAATCAGTGACTTAGGTGCTATAGTTTGCACTAGCTGTAGCTTCCAAATCCATCAAAAGGACAGCTTGTCTAATAGTAATACTAATGATGATGTGAAGGATAATATGGCCAAACTATCTTTCTCAAGGAATTACCTACCTCAGCTGGTAGCATGTGCTTCTAACCACAGAAGTAACCCAAGCATTCAATAATAATGTTAACAAAAGAATTGTGGTTAAATTACATAAAAATGAATATAGGCAAAGTATGTCACACTTCTGTCCTTTATGGTTCTCAAAAGAAGAAATATATATTTTGTTCTTGACATGCTCCTTCCAAAATGTGACAATATCGTTTCTGATTTTGTGTATATATTAGACCTTTCCAATTGATGCTTTCTGTATATTTTGCTACTACCAAACTTGGATCGCATGTAGACATGGATGTAGGAATTCTTGGTGTTAAAGAAAAAAAATGGGGGAAAAAAAGAGATCAAGGAAACTACAGACCAATCAGCCTAGCATCAGTACCCGGGATGATACTGGAAAAGATAATGAAAAACAGATCTGCCAACATCTAGAAATGAGTAAAGTAATAACTAGTAGCCAGCATGGGTTTGTTAAAAATAGATCATGTCAAACCAAACTTATTTCATTCTTCAACATAGTGACTAAATTAGTAGACCAGCAGAATACTGTGGACATAATATACTTGGACTTCAGCAAGGTATTCGACAAGGTAGACCACAACCTACTTCTTGGTAAGCTAGAAAAAAGTGGGATCGATAGCATCACCACCAGATGAATTCGTAACTGGCTGACAAACTATACTCAATGAGTAGTCGTTAATGGATCTATGTCTACATGGAGGGAAGAAAGCAGTGGGGTACCACAAGGTTCTGTCTTAGGCCCAGTACTCTTCAATATCTTCATAAATGACTTAGATGAGGGAATAGAAGGGCAATTAGTCAATTTTGCAGATGACATTAAGCTGGTAGGAATAGACAAAACTCCAGAAAACAAGCTCAGGATCCAAAAAAATCTTGATAGACTTCAACAATGGGCCCTATTCAATATTAAATTTCAACAAAATGAAATTTAATGTGGAGAAAAGCAAGATTTTGCATCTAGGCAGGAAAAACCAAAGGTACAAGTACAGATTAGGTGAAACCTGGCCCAAAAACAGTAATTGTGAGAGGGACCTTGGAGTCCTAGTGGACGATCACTTAAACGTGAATCATTAGTGTGTGGCAACAGCCAAAAAAGCTAATACAATTCTTGGTTGTATAAATAGAGGCATAGAATCTAAATCACATGAAGTATTAGTACCACTTTATAAAGTCTTAGTAAGACTTTGAAATACTGCATCCAGTTTTGGTCCCCACATTACAAAAAACATGTTGAGACTTTGAAAAAAGTGCAAAGAAGAGCAACTAAGATGGTTAAGGGCCTAGAGACAAAAACATATGAAGAATGGTTGCTGGAATTGGGTATGGCCAATCTAGAGAAAAGAAGGATTAGGGATAACATGATAGCAGTATTCCAGTATTTGAGGGGCTGCCACAAAGAAGAGGGAGTCAACTTATTTTCCAAAGCACCTGAGGGCAAGACAAGAAACAATGGATGGAACCGAATTAAGGAGAGAAGCAACCTGGAATTAAAGAGAAGCTTCCTAACAGTGAGGACAATTGACCAGTGGAACAGCTTGCTTTCAGAACTAATAGGTGCTTCATCACTGGAGATTTTTAAGAAAAGACTGGACAACCACCTGTCTCCTGCTTGAGCAAGGGGTTGAACTAGAAGACCTCCAAGGTCCCTTCCAGCTCTATTCTGATTCTGAACCCTCTCTAACTTGGCATTAGCCTTCTGGAAATGGGGTGCCCAGAACTCATCAATCCCATCACTCATGTCATTAATAAACATGGTGACATATTGGCTTCAAGACAGATTCCTGTAGTGGTTATTGCTTTTCAGTTTGACATAGTATATTATATAGTATATCTGACTCTATGCATGTAATTAGCCAGTCAGTTATGGACCCACCAACCCTGGTGTCATCCACCCCATACTTTAACAATTTAACAATTAGCATATCAGGTGGAGCCTTAGGAAAGCTTTGCTGAAATTGGTAAATATCCCTGCATTTCAGTTACCCAGTCAAATAAGAAGACAAGATTGATCCCACTTGAACTCTTTTTGATAAAGCCCTGTTAACTCTTTGCAATCATTGCATTGTCTTCAACACACTTAGAAATGGCCTGATCTATTGCCTACTTTAATACATTTCCAGAGATCAGTTTTATGATTATCAGTTGGTAATTATTGGGATCGTCTTCTTTTTTCTTTCTTGAAGAAGAGGACTTAGTTTGTTCTTGTTTGGTTTATTTTAATTTATTCTTCCAAAAAGGAATGGACAGAAAATAAGTGAAAGAATAAAGCAGAACTTGTGCAGAGCATTGAGCACTAAAGATATTAACATTAATACACTCATATTCCTGCCATTATTTATTGGCGCTTCTAGGGCAGTTGGGAAATTGAAAAATATCTTGAAAGAAGGGAGTGGCAACCTATTTCTGTACCGTTGCTACCAGGAGATGAGCTGACATAAAAGAGTAAAATCCCTCTCTTACACTTCCTCTCTTTGTGTATAAATAGAACTGAAAAACTATACCCACATCCACACTTGCATTTCACGGTGCTGTTCCAAAACCAGAAGACAATAGCTCCTTCTTTTTGAAAACTCTGATACTGAAACCAAAGCAAATGTGCTAGGATTAATCCATGGTAGGAATAATTGCTTTCTGAGCTTCAATATGCATTCTCAGTTCTGATCTTATTAAGCAACAGAAAAACACTGCTTATCTAGGGCTGAGAATTATATCCTGCCCAGCCTTCAAAGCAGTGGCCTGAAGAAAACATATTGATAAAAGCTTAGTATGTTGGACAGGTATAAGTACTGGAAAATATTATTAAAATAATACTTCTTTGTCTACTAAAGGTTGTTTCAATATCTTCAAATTCTACCCTCCCACTTTTCACCTACTATAATGAAGTTTTACATTGTCTTTGACAAGTTCACTAGCAGGAGTTGTTCTAACTTCTCCCTCTCTTATTACTGTTTGTAAGTGGGTAGTCAGTGACAGCAAGGTGAAAAAATGGCCTTGCCAGGAAGTTCTCAGCATTAACAATTGTTTCCTACAAGGGTTTTGGGCTTAGTAGGTTTCTGCCAAAGATTCTGGCCCTAATATGCTGCTTTGACCTTACTTCATATCCTCTTTTGTTGAGAATATGGTTTTAATTACTGTCAATAATTCTGCACAGTGACAAAGCTGTGGTCTTCCAGATGTTGCTCACTTGTAATTCAAATAAACATGAGGAATAGTTGTGGATGCTGGGAACTGAAGTCTACCAAGAACCGAAGGGTCACCCTTTCCTTCAGACACACACAGATTTAGTTAAATGGACATGGAAATGTTCTTAAAGCTTGAAACTGTTGCCAAATTGTGGTAATATAGTATTCAGTAATACATTTTTCCTCAATGGAACATACATTGTCTTGCAAGTTGGAGAGATATTAACTACTATAAAATTAAACTTGGAAACTTTCCCCAGATGAAGGAAAATTGCTTAAATTACTATAGATTAGATAGGTTCAGCAAATATTCTACTCCCCAGACCTGATGATAAATAGTTTATTTCCTCATAATTGCATATGTGCTCTTTCTCATGAAATATGTGATCTTATCTAGTAGTAAAATAAATGATACTTAGCAGAAGACAATGATTTGCTGAGGGTGAGGGTGGGAAGTTCGGTAACTAATTGAAGCAAATACTGACTCTCTGGTAATTTGTTATCTGTAGGAGCAGCAGGTTGCCAATAAACTTATTAAGCAGTGCAAATGATGCAGAGGAAAATGCATAGAGCTCGCCTCCAGTTGCTAAATTTCATGATGACTGCCCTTCCCCAATTAGCTGCATAACTATTTGAATCCATAGGAAGCAATGAAAAAATATAGGGTAGATGCTAACTCTCAGGACAATCATGAAATGCTGGTCTGGTGGGGTTTTTGATTTTAGGTTTCCCTAGGGAGTTTTAGTATAAGTCATTTATATAATTATTTTAAGGGGGTTCTTAATTGTCTGTCTCTGTGTTAAATGTATTTTATCGGACTGTTCACCACCCTGAGTCCCAACAGGGAGAAGGGCGGTATAGAAATAAAATATTTATTATTATTATTGTTGTTGTTGTTGTTTCCTTTTTTGCCACATCATAAATTATAGGTTAGCCAGAAACAAGGCCTCCAGGGACCATAGGCGATCTGGGACAGTAAACCTGTTCCAGGCCCTTTTGGGGAGAATCTGTAATGCTTGAAATTCCCAGTCATGGCAGTGTTTCTCAACCTTGGGAACATTAAGGTGCATAGACTTCAACTCCCACAATTCTCCAACCAACACGCTTCAGTTCAGCAGCTGCACACAGAGAATTCAAAATTCAAAAATAGCTTGTAGCTCCATGATATGCTTTAAACTAGTTTAATGAATGCTGCTTTTATAATTTGAATTTTATAGTTTTAGCTCTCATGTTAGTGTTGAGTTCATCACAATTTATCATTCAGCCCTTCTAGCTGAGAATGCAGAGTTGTAGTCTAACACAGTGTTTCTCAAGCTTAGCAACTTTAAGATGTCTGGACTTCAATTCCAACAATTCCTCAGCCAGCGGGGAATTCTGGGAGTTGAAGTCCACACATCTTAAATTTTCCAAGGTTGAGAAGTACTGCTGTACTCTATGGATTTCAGTTCAAGTTTCTCCTTCAACAGCCACTGTGAACCAGTTTCAAATCCTATGATCTTATTTGTTTCCTGGATTGGAGAAGAAAAAGTAACTCTCCTTTCATTATGAAAAAGACCTCTGGATCAAATTTAATATCATAAAACCTGGTGAGAATTCAGGCAACATCAAAGGGGGAGCCAGCATATTGATCTTCAGACAATGATCTCTTTGAACAGCCACTTTCTAATCTGAGATCAAAAGAGTGGGCTTTTAAGTCAATCCAATAAACCAATGTTTTATACTTAAGCCAGCCTTAGTCAAGCCAGACCCTCTGGTTTGTTTTGGGATTATACCTTCACCAAGTACGGAAAGCTGATTTGAGCAAAAATGCAAAAGCAAAAGTCTGTTCATTTGCACACACCTAAGGGGAAGTAATTGTATAATAATGGCAGCTTTGGCACAACTGATTAGGTGGCACTCTTCGCTGATGCTCCTAAGAAAGATCAAACGTGGTTCAATGGTGAAAAAAGTAAGGTTCTACATTTAGGCAAGAAAAACAAAATGCACAGGTACAGTATATGTGGTACGTCCCTCAATAGTAG
>JANHFK010005024.1:306477-320809 GCA_036250565.1 Sibynophis collaris | reverse complement strand
CTTGGGTAACATTCTGGTCTGTTACTATATCAACAAATGGACAAACACTCATTCACACACATACACACACACACACACACACACACACACACACACACACACACACACACACATGCATATATCTCATTTTCTACATAAGCAAATATATAAATAATTAATTTCATAAATGAATAAAATTTTATGCTATCATATCATGAATTTCATGGGGAAAAATAAAATCCCAGAACATTATCCCACATAATCCAGCATCACACATTCTTTTTATGAAGTAAAATAGCACCATTTGTACGTTGTTAGAGACAATTTAAAAAAATTGTTTAGAAAATTATAATTAGTAAATTTTCTCTAGGAAGGGAACTGTACAGTACGAAATGCATGAACAGTTCAAAATAGGGGCAGGAAGTTGGATGTCCCACATATTCCATTTAGTTTAGAGAGTCCACTGAATTTTGATTTACAAGAAAAAATTGCTGCATGAAAATCTGAGAAAATTTACAAATTGGGCTTGGCATTGTATAATTGCTAGGAAGAAAGGAAACGTCTGTATAGTGTTCCTTACCACCTTACTTGTACTTTTCTTTGTCTAGACAAGTGGCCCATTTCCAGACAAATTACTTGGCTGGAGAATTCACCATTTCTATTTTTAGTAAGTTTCCTTCAGGGCTTAAAAGTGGCTTACAGCTGTAATGAAAGCAAAATCACCACACAAGAGATAGGTATTCTCGAAATGATACAGTCCAACTTAAATAGGTTTCTTGTTTTTCTCCCTATCCATTACTTCTATTCCTTAACCCAAACAAGAAATAAAACTTTTTTTTGGAAGGACTCCTCACCTGTCCTTCCCCCACAGAATGCAGATGCCTACCAAGAAATGGTGCTCAACTTCACACACTGCCATTTCACTATGGTACTTCAGCTCCCAAAAAGAAATGAAGCTCGATAATCCTCCCCCATTTTAATGGGGGGCATTTGCACTTTAACAAAGCAATATCCTGTACCAAATGACTTTTCCCCCTTCTCCCTTGTCTTGGCCAAGAGAGATCAACACATGTCAGCAAAGGGAATCAGATAGTTTAGATGAGCACTTTGAATGTTTTGAAACCTTTATTTCATTACGTTTCAAAATCCACAATTAATTTTCAAAGCAACAAGGATCTTGCACAGAGTATTCCAGTCTTAATGTTGCAGTCCGCCGGCAGCCTGCGGAGCTGGCAGCAGAGTCGGACAGTGAGGAGGCTGGGGAGGAACATGGGCCAGTCCTGGAGGCTGGGGAAGGCTCAAAGGCAGAGATGGGGCCAGGGTCATCTGGGAATTATGTGCTGACTCCGGAGCCTCCAGAGTCTGATGTCAGCGAGGCAGAGGAACAGGGGGAGCCTGTTCCCAGTGTGCACATGCACAGAGCTGCCAGAAGTTAAGAACAGTTAAGGCAAAAGGGGCGACTTGGGAGTAAGGTTTGGAGATGATTGGCCCCTCCCATAAGACATAAAGCCTTTGCAGGAAGCAACGTTGTTCATGCTAGTTGGTTTGTATTCTGAAGCTCTGTTTTGACTCTGTGCTCCGTGTGGCCTTGCAAAGCTAATTGCCAATTAAATCTTTGGCAGCGTGTCAAGGGACATAAGGTGGGTGCTTATCAGCCTTATCCTGAAGGACTGTGGAGACTTCTGTCAGACTCTTTACAAACTCTTTGTGACTCATCAAGGGCTGTGAATTAACAGAATTCACAGCCGTTGAAATAAAAAGAGGGTTTTTGGGACTAATTGTGTGCTTTTTACTATCTCAGGAAGCCTAGGTCAGAACACTTAAACTAATTAGACCTATAAACATAAAGGTCGATGAAGCTCTTTCAAAAACTGAAGAATATGAAGTGGTTCTAAAAGGAAACATGTTCATCATAAAGTCTCTCATTTGTAATCTACCTGATATTACATGACAGAGTAATGACTACATTTTTTAAAACACCAACTAATTGTAATGGAAAGGTAACAAACCCAACTTCAGTTGTTAGAGAAGCTCTCTGGGGCCTAGATGAGATAACACTTGGATAACACTAAATAGATAACATTTGGATGGTAAATGTCTATATAGATTCTCAGTCATCCAGATCATGGTTGTCCCAAAGGTGCTTTTTCAAGAGGCAACTGGACTTCCTGTTTTTTTCTTTAAGACATTTCACTTCTCATCCAAGAAGCTTCTTCAGCTCTGGCTGGATGGTGGAGTGGAAGGATTTATACACCTTGCAGACAGCTGGTCATTGGCATTCTTTTAGAGAGTATTTGAGGCCACCTGTGTCATCAAGGTCATCTGAGTAGTGCAAATGGGTGTGGAGTCTTGGAACTGTTGAAAGGATTGTGTTGTAGACTGAAGATAGATGATGTCTTATCCCTTCCCCTCTGTTGAGAGTGGGTTGTTCAATTTTGACATAGATGGCCTCTTTGACCCCTCTTTCAAACCAGCGGTCCTGTCCAAAATGTGGACTTTGCTGTTTTCAAAAGAGTGGACTTAGCCTTTTAAATGCACATGGATTGCTGAATCTTGGGTTTGTTCTCCTATGTTGTGCCATGCGTTTATGAAATGGTTGTTTTGTTTCCCCAGTGTAGGGATCTCTACATGGCTCATGCACAGTACTGCATATACCATGTTTCTTAGTTTGCATTTGGGTGCTTTATCCTTGGGGTGGACAAGCTTCTTCCTTAGTGTATTCTTGGGTTTGAAGTGTGCACATATGTTGTGTTGGCTGAAGATCCTCCTGAACTTTTCCAATATTCCTGCTATGTATGGAATGATGTTGCTTTGTTTATTCATTGTCTATTATGGAGGAACTCCTGTAGGGTCTTTTTTGAGATTTGATGAAGGCTAACTTGGGATAGCCACATGTTCTGAGGGCTTCCTTGATGTGTTTTAGTTCTTTCCCATCTTTGCTGGTAGGCAGGCCTTCAGGTCGGTAATGTAGGGTACTGATGACACCCATTTTGTGCTCCAGTGGGTGGTGGGAATTAAAATGTAAATATTGATCTGTGTGTGTGTCTGTAAACTTCAATGTTAAGGTTTCTGTCTTCCTTAATGTGTACTGCACAATGCAAGAAGGCTAGACTATTTTCCTTAACATCTTTCCATGTGAATTTGATGTATAGGTGGTCCTCGAGGCACAACCCTAATGGAACCTGAAATCAAAAAATTCATCAAATGAATCAGACTCAATTTAACAAATTTTTAAATGACAATGTTCAATTGGTTAATTGAATCAAATGGGTCATTAAATGAATGAAGATTTAAGTTGCTTTTTCCTCCAATCTGTTAACTGATTCCTGCCATCCAACCGAGAGGCTTTCTCTACTGCTGCAGTCTCCCATCAACTGTTTCCAGTGCAGCCTTCTCAGGAGCTAATTTGCCTCCAAGAAGGCTCCCAGAGCTCTCTGCTTTTTTTTTTTAAATCACTTGCTGCTAGTCAGTTTAAGTGTGCTTAAACAGCTGCCCAGAGGGGAGTTAGGTGGGGGTAAGGAATTTGCAGATCTCTTGGCTTGAGTTGCGTAAAAAATCACTTGCCCCTGCTAAGTTCAAGCCTCTTCGGGCAGACTTTTTAAAAAAGCTAGTTAATTCAAGCCTCTCTAAGCAGCTAGCCAAAGTGTGGTACTGGTGGTGGTGGTGGTGGTGGTGGTGATTTAGAGCTCTCGGTTTGAATTGCATTTAAAAAAACACTTGCCACTAATTAGC
The DNA here is from genome assembly GCA_036250565.1 of Sibynophis collaris. Classification (NCBI taxonomy): domain Eukaryota; kingdom Metazoa; phylum Chordata; class Lepidosauria; order Squamata; family Sibynophiidae; genus Sibynophis; species Sibynophis collaris. The sequence continues at coordinate 317,098 of JANHFK010005024.1, read as the reverse complement.
TCAAGTGTCTCTAGGCAGGCACCCAGAGGGAGATGGGGAAAGGATTTATAAAGCTCTCAGCTTGCAACAGTATCAGATTGGAAGAGACCTTGAGATCATCTAGTCTAACCCACTGCTCTCACAAGACACAGTACTACAATATTTCGGATAAATGCCTATCCAGTCAGACCTGAAGAAGCTTCTTGGATGAGAAGCGAAACATCTTCAAAGAAAAAACCAGAAAGTCCAGGTGCCTCTTGAAAAAGTACCTTTGGGACAATTTGGATGGCAATACTGACTATCTTCTGTCATTTTCTCAGCTGCTGACTAACTTGCATAGTGACCAAAATGAAAAAGGGGCTTTATTGAGGAATTAGGAGATTAGGCCAGAATTTTATAGAAAGAACTTGGGAAAGATTCCTTGGATGAAAATCCTAAAGGATTTTTAAACAGCTCAAGAATCTTGGGAAACTCTGAAAAATATGATAATAAAACCCCAAACCAGCACAATACCACTAAAAAAGGAAAACAAGAAATCCAAGAAGAAACCAGCATGGCTGCACAAAGATCTCTGTGGCAAATTGAAAGACAAAAAGGACAAGTACAAAAAATGGCAAGAGGAACACACAACTAAGGTAGAATATTAGTAGATAACCAGAATCTGCAAAGACGAAGTCAGGAAAGCAAGGGCTCAAAATGAACAAAGACTTGCAACAAAAGTCAAAGATAATTTTAAAAAGTTTTTTCCAACATAAATAACAAGGAAAAAAAATAAAGGAAATAGTCAGTCCACTAAAGAGAGAAGACAGCAAGGAAGTAACAGGCAACAAAGAGAAAGCAGAGCTGCTTAATTCCTTCTTTGCATCAGTCTTCACACAAAAAGAAACTATAGGCCAACCTACCAAAAACATAACTGTAAAAGACAGACTAGAAATAAAAGCTAAAATAAGCAAAAAAATAGTACTTCCTGGTAAGCTAGAAAAAAGTGGGATGGATAGCATCACCACTGGATGGAGTCGTAACAGGCTGACAAACCATACTCAGCAAGTAGTCCTTAATGGTCTACATCTACATGGAGGGAAGTAAGCTATAGGATACAACAAGGTTCCATCTTAGGCCCAGTACTCTTCAATATCTTCATAAATGACTTAGATGAGGGAATAGAAGGGGAACTTACCAAATTTGCAGAAGATACTAAGCTGGCAGGAATAGCTAACACACTAGATGATAGGCTCAAGATCCAGATGGATCTTGACAGACTTGAATACTGGGCCCTATCTAACGAAATGAAATTCAGTGTAGAGAAAAATAAAATCTTGCACTCAGGCAAGAAAAACCAAAAGTACACATATAGACAGTGTGAAACCAGGCTTAATAGCAGTAATTGTGAGAGAGATCTTAGAGTCTTAGTGCACAACCAGTTAAATATGAGGCAGCAATGTGTGTCGGCAGCCAAAAAAGCCAATGCAATCCTAAATTGTATTAACAGAGGGATACAATCAACATCAAGTGAGGTACTGAAACCATTCTCTAAAGCCTTAGTAAGACCACACCTAGAGTACTGCATCCAGTTTTGGTCCCCACATCAGTGGTGAGTTCCACTTACCTTCGCTACCAGTTCGGAACTGGGAGCACATACGTGCTTGCTTCACTCACATGTGGTGCTTCTGCACATGCACAGAACCTTCTGCTCATGTGCAGAGCATCCATGATGACATCTGGGAGGGTGGGCGGAGCCTCCCGCCGCTACCAGTTCTCCCGATCTGGGACGAACTGGTAGAGACCCACCACTGCCACACACTATTAAAAGAAATGTTGAGACTCTAGAAAAAGTACAGAGAAGAGCAACCAGGATGATTAGGGGACTGGAGACTAAAACATATGAAGAACGGTTACAGGAACTAGGCATGGCCAATCTAGTGAAGAGAAGGACCAGGGGAGACATGATAGCAGTGTTCCAATATTTGATGGGCTGCCACAGAGAGGAAGGAGTCAAGGTATGTTCCAAGGCTAGACAAGGAATAATGGATGGAAACTGATCAAGGAGAGATTCAACCTAGAAATAAGGAGAACTTTTCTGACAGTGAGAACAATCAACCAATGGAACCAGAAGTTGTGGGAGATTCATCACTGGAGGCTTTCAAGAAGAGACTGGACTGCGACCTGTCAGAAATGGTGTAGAGTCTCCTGCTTGGGCAGGTGAGGGGAATTGGACTACAAGATCCCTTTCATCTCTGTTAATCTGTTAAAGTTCCAATATATATGACAAATACCAAAAATGCTGCTGTACATACTATAGAAGAAACATTTGGTTTATCACTAGTTTACTTTTTAGTATGTTTTTAGAGAGGCCAAGTAAGAACAAGGGAAGATTCTACTGCTGCAAATGTACTAGAAATTGGAGAAAAGGGAAGAAGTAGAAATAAAACCATGCCTTGGAGGAAAACATCTGTATCTCATGGACTGCAGGGTTTTTTCTGTCTTCTCTGGATGCAGTTTATCAGAGCTAGAATACTGAATGGGTTATGTGCTTTCCTCTGAAGCAGCTGTGGCCTGACATACTGCTATTGGAAATACAAATCCAGAAATTATTAAAAAACCCAGTGAAGTTCAGCAGGTATAGAAAACTATTCCAGTTAAATATTTTTTCTTGCCAGAGAGATGCAAGTTTCTCTGTCTCTCTCTCTCTCCTTCCTTTCTGATTTGGTTTTCTTAAGGTTGAGGACTGAATGACATCATTGGTAGCACATGTCCCAACCGGATTCAATAAGCAACCTTTTCCTTGGGTCAGTAGTTGCCTGGGTCAGTTGTCTGTTAAGTTGCATATCAGTGATGTTTTATCCCTGATGATTAAATATAAAAAAGAAGATCCTGCAAAAAGAAGTAATGGAGGAGCAGGAGGGACAGATCGTGAGCAATTGTTTCCTAACCCTTGTGCAGCTCAGACAATTGGCTCTGGTGCTCTAGAAGAGGATATGCTAGGTTTATTCTCTGTTCTGTGCCTGATGCAAACCTCATCCACTCTGAAGCTATTATCTCTGTGGATGGTGGAGTGATGTAAGCAAGAGACAAAATCAGCATTTATGACAATCTGTCAGTGCTCTTTTCTTTTGAACCATCAGCTGAACAATTAGCAATCCTCACCTAGAACAAGGAAAAAAACAGAAGGAAGCAGCAGACCCAGTATTCTGAAATCTCACCTGTTTAGCATCACTATGGGCATGCTTTAGCCCTAAAATATTTTCTGGATCATAATCCAGACAGAAAAAATATGGCGAAACATTAATGAAAATCACCCTATTCAGGGAGTTTTCTTCTGACTTGACATTCCAAGCCTTTCCATAATAGACTGGACAATGAGATAGCTGGTATCAGAACTGTGTTTTGACTATAGCTTATTAATGGGAGGCCCCATATATTTCCCAGTAACATAGCTGACAGAAAAGCAATAAATATACCTCTTTCCTATCATGTATGCCTCTTTTTTCATTGCCTACATGCCAAAAAAGTGCCAAGTAATGTGCAGGAAGTAATTAACAGTCAAAGGTCTTGCTTCTTTTTATATGAACTCTTTAGCCTGTCAAGTTGCAGATATGTACTGATTATTAGCAAATGTGATGATGTTGTACCTGCAGTGATGATTTGATCTCAGAACCATTGTACCATATCTTTCAAAAATCCTGAAGCATCAGGAAAGTACCTGAGGATTGGAAAAGGGTTGATGTGGTTCCCATCTTCAAGAAAGTAAAAAACAAAAAATGAAAAAACAGACCCAGGAAACTACAGACCAGTCAGCCTAATATCAATACCTGGGAAGATCCTGGAAAAAATAATGAAAAAGCATATCTAGAAACAAATAAGGTTATAACTAGTAGTCAGCATGGTTTTTTTTAAAAACAGATCATGCCAAACCAATCTTATTTTTCTCTGTGGTAAAGCGACTAAATTTGTAGAGCAGTGAAATGCTGTGGACATAATATACTTAGATTTCAGTAAGGCATTTGACAAAGTAGACCACAACCTACTTCTTGGTAAGCTAGAAAAATGTGGAATAGACAACATCACCCCCAGATGGATTTGTAGCTGGCTGACAAACCATACTCAACAAGTAGTCCTTAAAGATATTACATCCACATGGAGGGGCCCAGCACTCTTCAATATCCTCATAAATGACTTAGATGAGGTAATCATCCAATTTGCAGGTGACACTAAACTGGCAGGAATAGCCAACCCCAGAAGGCAAGCTCAGAATACAAAAAGATGTTGACAGACTTGAACAATGGGCCCTATTCAACAAAATGAATTTTAAACTGGAGAAAAGCAAAGTTTTACATTTAGGCAGGAAAAACCAAAGATATAAATATAGATTAGGTGAAACCTGGCTCAAAAACAGTAACCGTGAGAGGGACCTTGGAGTCCCTCTTTGGATGATCATTGAATATGAGCCAGCAATGTGTGGCAGCTACCAAAAAAACTAATACAATCCTGGGTTGTATAAACAGAGACATAGAATCAAAATCACATGAAGTATTAGTACCACTTTATAAAACCTTAGTAAGACCACACTTGGAATACTGCAACCAATTTTGTCACTGCACTACAAAAAAGATAGTGAGACTTTGGAAAAAGTTCAGAGAAGAGCAACTAAGATGATCAAAGGGCCTGGAGGCAGAAACAAATGAACGGTTGCAGGATTTGCATTTGGCTAGTCTAGGGATGACATGATAGCAGTATTCCAATATTTGAGAGACTTCCACAAAGAAGAGGGGGTCAAATTATATTCAAAACCACCAGAGGGCAGAACAAGAAACAATGCTTGGAAACTAATCAAGAAGAGAAGCAACCTGGAATTAAGGAGAAGCTTCCTAACAATGAGAACTTCGTTACTAGAGACTGGACAGCCACTTGTCTAAAATGGTATAGGGCAGTGTTGGCGAACCTTTTCAGCACCAAGTGCCGAAATGGGAGTGCGCCAGAAACTGGAAGAGCAGTCATCCGGTGAGCATGCCTACGCCGGTAAGATGATCTTCCAGTTTCCGGCATGTGCATGCCCACTGGCCACCTGGTCTTCCGGTTTATGGCACACATATGCACGCGAAGACCAGCTGATCAGGGCACATGCATGCACCAAAAACCAAAGAGCAGCTGCATGCGCATGCACGCACCGGGAAGATGATCTTTCAGTTTCTAGTGCACGCATGCACCCCTTCATCTGGTCTCTGGTTTCTGGCGTGCATGCGCCCCGGGCAACTGCTCTTCCGGTTTTCAGTGCTCCCACACATGTGAAGATCAGCTGGCCTGCTTGACAGAACCCGGAAGAGCAATGGGCGACGGCTCGCACGCTTGGAGAGATGGCCCTGTGTGCCACTTCCGGCACGCATGCCATAGGTTCGCAATCACAAGTATAGGCTAGTCTAGAAGACCTCCAAGTACCATCCAGCCCTATTCTATTCTAGATTCAATTTTGATGAAATAGTGTTTTTCACAAGGATGACCCACCCACCAACTTCATCACGCTATAATTGAAATATGATGATGAGACCAACAGCTAGGACAACAGCTATGTTATATGAGCTATTACAACCATTTTCTGTACCCTATAATAGGATGCTGCTAAGTATTATCCCAATTTAGTATGGTAATGAGTGTGTGTTCCAACTTTTATTTTCAGATCGGAACCAGACTAAAAAGAGCTTAGAACAGGAGATACCAGGGAAAAAGAATTTTTCCCTGAATTGGGATCCTGAGATCTAATAATAAATCCCAGTGCATCTTAATACTTACAAAATAAACTACTGTGTGAAAAATAACCATTGGAAAATGTTATTAAATCACACGCACATATCCTTTTTTTTTCTGGAATGTGAGCTGAGCAGAAATGACGAGGCCATCTTTAAACTCTATAATCGAATTCCTTTTAGTGGATTTGAATAGGTGCTTAATGAACTGTTTCTAATGGTTACTGCATTTTTTACACATTTCATTTGATTTTTTTCACATATATCTATCCATGTTTCGCATAATATGAAAAATAAAGTGAAAAACTAGAGGTATATGAAGGCTTTAAGAAACCAAATGGGATTAAGCAAAGATAATTTGAGAGTTCTATATAGCTTGCATTTGGGTTTTCAATTCTTCCTTGCTGAACCTAATGAATCTGATACTGTTGTGGATTTCCCAGATTCTTTAATGGATCTTTATAGATCAGTAGTCAGCATTCATTTATCTCTGCTACTTTTCTTCTGTATGTGTGCTTCAATGGTGGGTTCCTATCAGTTCTCTCTGGATCTTGTGAACCGGTAGTAGCAGCAGTGGGAGTCTCTGCCAACCCACCCGGACGTCACCACGGACGCTCTGCGCATGCGCAGAAGTGCCGCGCGTGCGCTCCCGTTGCAAACCAGTAGTGAAGGTAAGTGGAACTCACCCCTGGTGTGTTTGCATATTTCAGTGTCATATTGAAATTTGGAACTTCCAAAGATAATTTTTAATTTACGTTCACATACACAAAGAAATTTCTTTGCCACTTTTTGTTGAAATCCTAAAAACTCAATCAAAGCTCAATCTAAGCTATAACTTAGACTTATATATTGCTTCACAGTGCTTTACAGCCCTCACTAAGCCATTTACAGAGTCCGCATATTGCCCCCAACAATCTGAGTCCTCATTTTACCAACTTCGAAAGGATGGAAGGCTGAGTCAATCTTGAGCTGATTACGATCGAACTGCTGGCAGTCGGCAGAATTAGCCTGCAATATTGCATTCTAACCACTGCGCCTCCACAGACAAACTAGGAATGGCTTGGAGCTCCAGTCTAGACTGTGTGTCAAGACTGACTCACAGTTTCACCTACATTTTGCTTGCAGCTTGACAATAAAAGGAGGGGGTGGAATGGAATGCAAGGATGGGGGGGAATGGCATCCAAGTATCCATTGGCTCTCGTGAAATATTGCTTCTATCGCAAGGACACACTGAGCAGATGCCCCAGCATGGTTGGATGTTTCCCATAACAAAATGAGCAGAAGCGATTGGTGGACATAATGGACTGTGGGTGGCCCATAGGGAAAGGGGGAATTAACTATGCTTGCTTTTGTGCAGGAAACCCAGAGCTGGTTTCGCTTCTTCCGTGCCAATCTTGTTTATTTTTCTGGATTAACCAACTGGACAGTTGACATTGGGGTTATGAATCTCTTCCCCTGCTTCATGGCCAAACTGAGTATTTTGCTGATGAGACCTGCATTTATAGTATTTTTGCAATATAAACAGGCCCTAGTTCTAACCAGGTTACCACACCATCAGGTTTCATAGTCTTTGCTCTGTAGCTTTTCACACTAAATAACAAAAAAGAATTCCTCTTATTTTAGGGAAACTTTTTTTTGAACTATGTATATTATCACTGCATTTGAAAATACTGCCAGCTACAAATATCTTTCTCCTTTCCTCTTGCACCAATTCATACCCCAGCATCATTCTGTACCATAATTCCTGCAGGACAGTTTCTGCTTCTCAAAATTTACCCTTTTTTGTCCTTAGTCCATAGTTACATATCTTCATATGGAACAATTAAAAAAATGTGGTTCCTCTTGGTTAGGTAGATAGTATTTGTCTTTCAGATTAACTAGGTCTGCTCTAAGTAGTTGAAACATTCTTGTCTGCCGTTCTAGTCAGTGGTTTATCAGTCCTATTTGGGCCAATTGTGATAGCCAGACAGTATCAGTATAGCCTCTCCTTCCTTTCAATTTTTTTTTTTTGGTGGAGAGAGAGAATATAAGATGCAACAATAGTTTTCTGTAAAAAAAATCCAGCACTCAGAAGGTCTCTGAATTTTGCCATGACAGGATGTCTGACGTGTCAAAAATGCCTTTGCTATTTTTAGGTACCATGCTTCTAGTAATGATTAGGCTGGTTTATGACAGACTGCTTAAAAACACTTTCATTTGACAGGATTGCTTAAGCAGCCTAATGTTTACATTCTCAAAACTTAGGTTTCTTATCAGAGAAAAGCCCCTGATTAAAACTGTACTCTCTGGCAGGCATAATGCATTTCCTACTTTTCTTGGGTGAGGAATAGTTTTAAACACGGAGGAGGAGTTGTGAGTTGGCAAATTCTGCTCAGTTTATATAATGGCTTCACTTAAGACACTGCCGCCTTCCTATCAAAATCTGGATTCCCAAACAGGTTACCTCTAGAGAGGGGGAAGAGGAATCCCACATTCCAGCTGTCATAATTCTAATGTTTTCTCAGAAATAGATCTATTTAGTACCTAAAAGGCTATTTCAGAAACAGAGCCTTGCTATTTTCCAGAGCCTCCTCCACTGCGTTAGCTGCCTTGAGCTATTCAGGTTGTGGGCAGCTTAAAGTACTTTAAACAAATAAACAAACATGGCCCTTAAATACTCAATGGTGAGTGTGCTCTCTCTCTCTCTCTCTCTCCTTCTCTCTCTCTCGCTCTCTCTCTCTCTCTCTCCCCCTTTGTATACATAAAAATCACAGCCTTAATTCTTGACATCTTCAACTGAAAACAGCAATTTAGGAGGCCTGGAAAACACTCAAGAAGGAATGCCACTTAGACTTGGACTAAATTAAAAGGGCATACAGAATTAGAAGGTTATCCACCTTATTCATCTGCATACTGTAGTTTAATTCTTTCTGTCTTTGGGCTGATTATATCACTGCTTGAGAAGTTGTTCAAATGAAAACAATGGCTTTAAGCTACATAGATGGAGAGAGAGTTTCTTCACAAACATGCCCCCTCCCCCACCTGCAGTTACACATACTCTCTGCAAAAGGCCCAAGTCTAGATTTCTTTCCTTCAAAGAAGAATCCAGCAGAGCAAATGGAGCATCCCTTCATCTTCTTTGCTGTAACCTTTCTCTTTTGCAGTTCATTTGCTGTGACTGGCCTGAGGAGAAGGAAAAATGTTTGCTCTTTCCTATCATGAGATGGACCACAGTTCTGGATTTGTGAAGTTAACTCTGAAAGAAGCTTCTCAATGATTTGCAAAATAACTCCTGATCCTTCATAGTATTTCTCTAAGGAAGGAGAGCGGGTCTGGTTCCTGCTGACATTTAAACTGATAAATGTAATTTGTATGGTAAAATGCTGCTAATTTAATAGCCTTTCCTTTCCTTCATCTCCTTTGCTCATCGCCCCACTCCTTTTCTCCCAAGAAAAGAGGATTGCAGCAAAAGACCTTTGCAAGGTGTTGCTTTGCATTGTGTAGAATGGGAAAGGTCTCTACCTGACTTATTTTTGTCCCCTTTGCTTCAACTGTCACTGCTGACAGCCCTCATGTTTATTTCATCTAGCGCGGTGGCTGTCTCGTTTCCCTATCCTCCGATGTCATTAACGCACAGAGAGTGGGGCCTGCAATGCTGAGCCTAATGAAATCCACTGTGGCTGTTCTGCTCCTCACCTCGTTACTGAGGCTCAAGGTGTCAAATTAAACCCAGCCTGGGAAAGGAAAGAGAAAGTGAGGGAAGCTTGGGGTGGAAATGGGTTGGGAAAGAAAGAGGGAGGAGGAGGGGGCTCTAAGCTCTGGAAAGAAGGAGCTGATCCAATGTCAGGCTGAGATTGCTACCATGGCTCTTGGGGAATGGAGTAGCCAGCTTCCCTTGTCCCTCCCATACCTTGTGCCCCTGCACACCCTTACTTTGAGGCTAGGGTGGTTGGAACCACAGAGGCTGAGTGGGCTGCTTCACTGAGCCTGGGAGTAGTGGCACCTAACTGACGGCTGTTGTTGATGCCTGCTGCTGTAATGGAAGACTGCTAGATCTGTGGGACTGCTTTAGTGAGAGAAAAATTGTATGAAACACTGAAGAGAGGGCAGTTAGCATCCATGTAAAATTCAGGTGAAAGAGTCAGCCATTCTCAGATAATTCTGATGACTAGCAGTTAAGGATAGATAAGCCTCAATTCTTTGAATTAGATCTGAACAATTTGGGGAAAAGTGAAGATCAACATTTCCCAGATGTTTGCACACATCGCTGCCTTCCCCTCCTCCTTCCCACATTATCTCTTTTGATATACAGTTGGCCCTGACCAGGTTGGCTTTTGAAAAAGATCTGAAAACTTGGTTCCATTTGTTTGTTGATTGTAGGCTGCTCAGAGTTACAATTGTTTGAGCTGAGCAATCATAAAAAATTATTAAGCAAACAAATTATCAAAACTTTTTATGTATCTATTTATCTGTTTATCAGCCAATATATTTTAAATCATTTAAACAATTATCATTTTCCTACAACAGCTGTGTCTGCTTTTTTTCAGATCAAATGAGCATTGGTCCATTTGGTTGTGACATGAATTAACTGACCCACTTTGACATGCAAGTCTGACATTGTGGGCAGAGAGAGTGTGACTGGCTCAAAATCACCCAGTCAGCTTTCAGACCTAAGACGGGACTTGAAGTCACAATCTCTAGTTTCAAGCCTGGTGCCTTAACCATTAGATCAAAACTGGCACTCATATATACACAACAATTAAAATGTGTAATTAAAGTTAATATTAAGGTTTTAATATGCAACAGTTAAAATGCATGCATAAAAGTGACATAAAATCAAGTCAATCAAAACTGTGAGGCCCCAGATTCTTTAAGCTAATTATCCCCCCTCCCCCGATTATGCATACTCCACAAAGGAGGTATCC
>JANHFK010005024.1:288718-306377 GCA_036250565.1 Sibynophis collaris | reverse complement strand
GACTTTTTGAGTGACTCAGTCCAATCTACTCCATAATGTGAAATTTGTGGGAAAAATTGGAAGAAGGTGGCTTCTACTTCTGGAGAAAAGCCAGGATACAAATTTAGGAAACAAAAAACAGTACATATATTAGTACGGTTCTGAGATGTATCTTTGAGAATAAACAAAATGCTCCTTATTCCCCATGCAATTATATTGAATAATTCCTAGTTTCCTACGCACTTCAAATTCAGAAGTCGCGTACGCTTATGCTGAATTTTAGTGTGTAAGCACTGAATCAACAATCCTTGTTACACACATACACAAAAAAAATGATTTCAACTTCCCTTTCCTCTTATTCCAGGAAAAACAAACAAACAAACAAAAAATATCAGAATTACCGTATATGTTATGGCTTGAGCAGATTCAATAGACAAGAGTTAGGGAAGTAGTCAGACCTAATTCATAATAGGATGGAACTTTCCTTTGAGGAGGAAAGTTCAGAGACAACAAAGCAACAGATGCAGAAACCTCTTGATTGCCCCCAACTGACATTTATAGCTTGGCTGGTATTGCACCTAAATACAGAAATATATTTGCAGATTTGGAAGCCTGCTTCTTTGAATTCAGCTGTGGTTGCTAGGAGCATTGAGCCTGAGTGACTTGGTCTGCCCTTCCTGACAATGGTTGTCAGACTTTCTCCAGGAAATCAAGGCAGTCCTGGATAAAATCACACGTTGGAAAATATAATCTGAAATTTAAAAAAAGAAAGAAGAAAGATTGAATATAAGAAAGACAGTACATGAGTTTACTATTGGAATTTATCTGCTGGAATTGTATTTGCTATTAATTTGGTGACAGATTGAAATATCCCACTGAGTTATTAAAATTTATTCTTTAATAATCACATGTAGAACTGCACATCCAGATTTATAAAAACAAAGTTATGACAGCCTCAGGGTTGTAGCCCTCTTACTGAATCCACGTAATAAATGCTGCGTATTGCAGCTGGATTCAATGTTGATTCCTGGAGACTACCTGAAATAATTCCTGCAGTTTTGTCAAGCAAGAGTTTATTAAAAATTACACTTATAACAATAAAATAACACAAACTAAAAATAATAGAATAAAAATAGAAGTTATAGAAAAAAGACTATAGGAAAGAAATAGGAAAGAAAGAAAAAGTAAGAATAAATAAAAAGAAAGGAAATCATCATTTCAGTCATGATCAGCAAAAATCCATTAAGACTTATCAAAGATAACATATCTATTTTAACCCTGATTAAATAAAGCAACTTTATATTGCTTCCTTTCATTTCTAAAAATCTTAATCTTTAATATCCTTTCAAATATGGTCTTAGAACTGACATTTATTTTCATTTCTTCTTTGTCTGTTCCCCCCAAATTTTTCAAAGCTTTAACAAGCCTCTTTTGTAAATCCAATATAGGAAAATTATCCAGGTCACATTGTTGGTATGTTTTTTATACATCCCTATTAATGGTTAAGATATCAGCTGCTTTTTTTGGTATGTTCAATGTAATATCCTTTTCTATGTAGTATCATTCTTGTAGTGTATGCTTTCTAAATCCACTTTCATATCAATCTCAGTCTTACTTGATAAAACTTGTTCCTTGTCCATAATATTAAAAAAAGCCAATCTATCAAGACAGATGTTCTTAATAAAAGTATTTTCCACTGGAAGGATTCTTATAATTTTCCAAATTTTTATTTTAAATTCATCTGGACCTTATTCCATTTCTATTATTATTATCAAAGTTATTACAACATCAGTTTGTAACATTCCAAAATCAAAATTCTAATCACCCTTTTGCTGTATTAGTTTTTTAATCCTTAACATTCCTTCATTAAGGATTGAAAGAAATTTAGTTTTTTCAGACTTATTGATCCAAAGATTTCTAATAGCTGAAAAGCAGTTAACAAGCAATTTCAAAAAATGATTAAAAAAGGAAGTATGTGAGCCCAGTTTTGAAAGTACCAACTTTGGTTTAAGCAAGATTCCCTCATCACCCAGAGCTGCCAGAGACTGCTGTCTTGCGGGAGGAATAACTCTTTGGAGAACTTGTGGACGATCTCAAATTCTATTCTTGTTTGGAGAGGAATCACAAAGAGCTGGTCTACTCACTGACACTTCGTTCCATTGTCAGCTCTGCTTTTAGAGGAGCTGACTTTAGTTCCCCATTTCTTCCCCAGAAGTGAGTTTTCTCAGCAAGATTTTCAGAAGTGGGTTGCCATTGCTTCCTTCTTAGGACTAAGTGGGAGTGACTAGCTAAAAGTCGCTCAGCTGGTTTTGTGTCCAAGGTAGAACTTGCAGTCTACCAGTGCCCAATGCCTTAACCACTACACTAAATTGGGTATTTCTGAATTCATTATACCTAACATTAATCTGGCTTTTCAATCTACAACTAAACTAAATATCAGGATCATTTGCTATGTCCAAGTAATGTATATGATTATTATTTGCCACTCAAGAGTTGTTTTGATACAAGATGGGCAGCAAATAACTTTAATAAATAAATACATATTTAGACTTTGAGAAAATCAGTGTAGTTTGCAAGAGCAACCCTGTGCTGCTTGTTAGAAAGGATTGGAGACATTGGTAGCCTGTTGATGGGATGAAACAAGAGTGGCTGGGATATGCTAATAAGGACAATCAACTACTCTTTAATTATGGCAAACAGTGTGTGGCCCAGTTATCATTGTTTTTATGTGCAAAGATGGAGGAGAATCCTTGCCCTCAGAGAAGTAAAACTTATTTAAATGGAAAAAGAAAAGAGAAAAGAGAAAGTTATTGTAAATTCCATACGATACAAGCTGAAAATCAAACATGGCAGGTGAGAAATCCAAACTAGTTGTACCAATGTTAGAACACCTGCCACTTAATATAAATTGATTGATTTTATCTGACTAGACCATAGTAAGTTTGCTACGTATTTTAATGTTGGCTGCAATAAATTACATTTTGGCTCTATTTTTCAACATATGTCTGACATTGAAACTTGCCTTGCTTCATAGATATATATTTTTGGAAGTTAAATTTATCATAATATCTTTTAGTTCTGCATTGTAAAGTGAGGATAAATTGTGTTTACTGATAATTCCATTATAATATACCTTATTGTATGAATGGAAATCTTGCTTATAAATACTTTTTAAAATCAAATATCAGGATCGGATGCTCCATTTTTCTAGTTAATGGATCTGTATTTAATGCATAATATAGCCTTTTTTTCTTCCATTCAATCATGTCTGAATCTCAGAGGCTACCTGGATAAGTCCATGGAGTTTTCTTTTAGCAAGGCTTTTCAGAAATGGTTTGCTATTGCCTCTTTCCTATGACTGAGAAAGTGTGACTGGCCCAAAGTTACCCAGCTAGCTTTGTGCCCAAGGCAGGATAAAATTCACAGTCTCTAGATTTCTAGCCTGATGCCTCATAACCACTACACCAAACTGGCTCTCAATAATACAATACACTCCTCCAAAAATGATTGAATATAAAAATTGAAGCAAAGCTGAAAATATATTAAATTCAATTTATATTTTAATTGTACCAATTAAATTAGTAAAATTTTCAAATTCATACCTGTCTCAATTTGAATCCTATTGACTATATTAATTTTGGCAGTTTCCAAATATGAAATAGTATACGCTGTCTATCAGCTACTACAAGATGCTATAGATACAAGATATTACATTTTGACTGTCAAATACTATTAAATATTTAACAGCTTGACAACTGGCAAGTATTATCAAATATGATTTGTCAGCAGCTTTTGAAACTGTTTTCCTCAGAACGCTGTGATTTCAGTTATTAGGTCATTAATTTGGATTAGGTTTCTCCATAATATTTATCACAAGAAAATATTAATTATAATTATATACTTATATAGGATGAACGATCATTTTGTAATTACTCATACGAGCTGGATAATGTTCCAAGTAAACTTAACATAACCATAAGTGCCCTAGGAAAGTTATCTGACAATAATACAAAATTCAAAAATGATGATGACGTACAACCTTACATGTCAGTGTCACTAAATGCTGCTTATTCCACAAATTGCAGTACTGCAGCACTTTAAATGCACTTCTTAGAGAAAACAAGGATTTACTAAAACTAGTGATTTAATATCCAAAAGGTGATTCAGAACGTGCAGGAGTATGAATTCAGCACAGGATTGTACCATTTGAAAGCAGCTGCAGCATGATACTAAGAAAAGAGGAGCCTGCTTTAAGGAGTTATATTCTGGCAGTACATTTATGTTCTTTCACATTTCAAAACATATTTTGCAGGTTTGAATCCAAATACACTGCAGAGCCATAGCATTTTCATTCTTACTGAAGTATTTTCAAGTGACTTTTTCAAACCTAAAAAAAGAAAAGAACGATGGAAATGGAATAAAAACTGGAAATGGACAGATTTTTCCTACCAAAGAGATTCCTCTTTCTATTTAATTTTTCTCTTTGTTATACTGACAAGCCTTGAATAGGGTTTTTTTCCTCTGCTGTGCCTACCTAACAACAGAAGTGACCCTGCTTCACACTCAGTTTCCTGAAAGAAGAATTAGGCCACTATGCTCTACTTTTAAAATCAACGTAGACAGAATTGTATATTCTAATTAAAAAAATAAACAAAACTCTAAAAAAGCTTTCCAGGTTTCTCTGCATAAATTGCTGTTTCTGCCTTACTTACTGGTTGATCACTGCTCCAGATCCCATAGCTAAAAATCTATTTTCCTTCCTGTTTCTGTCCTAAATCAGGTGACAGTTTCCTTTCAGGGCAGAAGTGCTGTGCCTCTTCCTTCAGCATTATGAGACACCCCCACCCCCGGCAATTGAAGCTGACAGTGCTCAAATGAAATCAGTGTCAACATATCTTTTATATCTGGATTTTACACAACACTGATGGGTCTTTTACTAGATTCTTTTTTTAAGTCATTTAAGATTCTGCTGTGTTAATTTCTGATAGGAACTGAAGGTAAAATGCCCACTTCTTTCAGGATCCCTGAGACTTCCATGTAAATATCTATATTGTTAAATTAATAATTCAAGGATAGTAATTAGCTTAACCCTTTTCAATGGTTAAAAGCTAGACAGCTAATTACAGTTAGACCCACAGAGGTGATTTTCTTGGAAAAGATGTGTGCAGAGCAGAAAGGGCTGTAGCTGTGATAAATTATGAAGGGTGACGGTATTGGATGCTCCCCACGGAAGGCCAATTGGGAATGGCATTCTAGAGAGCAAAGCAGAGCCAGGGGATGGGGGTTCCTGAGTGGGGAACTCTATTTTCTATTACCACGAATGGGAGAGTCTTCAAACTTTCTAGAGAGTCTTTTTGTTTCAAGACAAGAGAGCAATTGGAGTAATTATTTCTGTCCTGCTAGGCTTCTAGAGGAGATGTAGGATAACCACCTCCAGGGCCCTTTTTGGCCAGGCAGAGCTAGACAACGACTAACTTAGAGCAACAAATGGCTATAAAATTATGAAAAATATGGCACTGTGCTAATAATTCATATGCCCTGTGGAAGAATTCTGTATTCAAGGCCTTTTTAAAAAGATATTACTGTAGGTGCAACCCAAACCTGGGTGGGGGAGGGGAGGGAAATTGTTCCCCAAGGTGGGGCTCTCCTCACATTCCCCTCACTGTCTGGGTCGCTGAACCATTGGTCATTCTCCTCCTAACCTCTATGGACCATTTTTGGCCCTGCAGTTATTTGCATCATTAATATGATTTTCCCTTTGTTTTGCGAGGAATTCTTGTCCTCAAAGAATTTCAGTTTTGATTGCCACCTGGTTTCTAGATTATAAGCTTGCTTCATTCCTTCTTTTGGAGCTCTTGTATCATTAAAAAAAAATTGCCTCTAGTCTCTATTATGTCAAGACCGTCAGGCTTCCTGCTTCCTGACACAGCACGATTAAAACAATCACTTCTGACAACATTTACTCCAATCATAGGATGTTCTTGCTGCTGTTCTATTCTTTCATGATCAAGGTCTATGCAAAGTGTTCTGCATGCATGGCTACGTTTGATCACTTGTGTGGCTACTTTCTGTGATTCAGCGTTAGCGTGTGCATTGAAGTCTGGGCAGAACAGAAACTGACATTGGAGGAAATGTGGAGGCAGTGATAGAAATTTAAACCTAACCTTCCTTTTCTTATAGTATTCTATGTGGGATATATGGAGGTTCATTTCCTGTTGATTTCTAGTCCAAACATTGTCAAGACTTGATTGCTAGCATAATTTCTGCATCATCTCCAAGGCCATGCAATCACGGCATCTTTCAAAATTTTGCTCTCATAACTTTTTAGTATATCTTGCTTATTGTTCTCCTGCCTGAAAATAAATTCCTTAAGATAATAGTGGGATATTTTGGTGGTAGTTTGCAAAGCTCAACATAGAACACAGATTTTAGTTAAAATTATCATACCTGGAACTACTTGTACAGATCTGCTCAGTTTTTCATCCTATTTTTACTGGTCTTCAATCTGTCATTTTATCTGCAGAAAATAGCTATAAGGGCAATTTTTTTCTATGTTTTGCAGCAACAGTATCTGGGCAGCCAATGTATGGTCTGAAAAATGATCTCCCTGAGGAGAAAGCAGAGCAAGGGGCCTACCATTAAAATCAAAGAGCCTCCAGCAGTATGTTGTGGCTGCTCCGAACCTAGCAGCAAACAACTACAAATTGGGGGAGACCAAATTAACACCCATTCTTTTCTTTGGCAGACCTCCTTAACAGTCATTTTTGAGAATGTGAATTTAGGATAAGGCTAAGATGTGAGCTTGTCCAAAAACACTTAGTAAACCTATAACAGAGCTCACTTTAAAGCACTGATTAAAAGTCCAGATTTCTACTTAATGGAACATGTTATTTGATGCATGTAGATAAGTTTTCCTTTTCTTTAAAAAAAGCACTAGCATTGGCTTTGCATGTTTTTATTTTCTGCTTTGGTGTATTATGTGGCTTGATTCTAATGCTTTGAGAATTGTATGCCTTGTTCTGTAAATATGCAGATTACTATATATTCTGCTAAAACATGCAATGTGTCCAGTCTGCATCCAGTAGAACATAAATCCCATTGAACTGAATGTATTTTTTTTTAGTAAAAATATATAGAATTGTACTGTTGTATCCTAAAGTATAAAATAAAATGTCCAGATCTTTGCTTCACAAGGAATATATTCATGCCAAGGCCTTAATGATTGCTATGCATAAAGCCATGAAGGGCACCAATAATCTTCATGCTCAGAAAACCTTTCAGTCCTTAAAATATTACTACAAAGTCCTTCTGACAAGGAAAAAGCAGGTCAGCCAACTAGTTCTATACGCAGACTGATCCAGGTGGCTCAAGGTCAGACCAATACAGTACTGTATTATGGTGCCTTGTTTGCCCAAATGAATTGGATAACTCAATATTAGGATTAACTCAATACAGTGAGAGCTTGGATCCCCATTATGGTACTGTCAAATATATTATCAAATAATAATTAGGGATTCAGATGTATACCCAAAACTTTTAGTTCTATCTGACTGGCCCCTATTTTCAAAGTCAAAAATATTGAATTTGCCCAACTAAGAAGTTAGCAGCACCCATAAGAAGAAACTTTTTCCCCCAGAGATGTTAAAATTAAACCCTGAATTATTGGCCTGTTTTGCCTACCCTATCTTTCCACAATGATAATGTTGATTCCCAAATAATGGAGTATCCCTGTGTAGTTCCAATATATAAAAAAGGGGGACAGAACACCCTTTCTAATTCTGCCCAATCAGTCGATATGTATAATTAGTAAATTATATGTGAAACATTTGTATTATAAACTAACTTGACTCACCGAGGCTGCCTGCCACTTCTGGAGCGCTCAAACTGGAAACTTCTGGGTGCCCTGATCTTGCAGGACTTCAGGCACTTCAGGCATCCATTCTCTGCAAAAGCAAATGGGTGCCTGAAGTCACATGAGATCATGGCCCCAGAAGCTTCCAGTTTGTGTTGGCATACCAATGGGAGACTTAAAGCAACGTGGTTTCATTCCCAAAATCTCCTTTCAAACACTCCCAAAGCCTCCCTTGCAAACACTTTTCCACACCAAATCTAGAAGCTTCATTTGAGTGTCTATGATAGCTCTCTGAAGCAGCGTCCCATAGGTGCAGAAAAGAAGCTTCCAGATCCGGCCAAGGAAGGGAGAAAAAGGTTGCATTGCCACCTGAAGTGGTCCTGGAGGTGGTGCCACAACACCACCAGCCCCAAGTAGCCAGGAGGGTTGCCTGCATCCACTGGGCATCTGGGCTCTATTCTCTTTTCACTCCCCCACACCCATTACTGGGATCGAGGAATGGGCCACACTGGGGTCTGGCACACCAAACAGATATGACAGATATGCCGCAGAGCAGCTGCTCCAAGGTACACCTGGGAAGAAGGAGCTTTGTC
Organism: Sibynophis collaris; assembly: GCA_036250565.1. Taxonomy (NCBI): domain Eukaryota; kingdom Metazoa; phylum Chordata; class Lepidosauria; order Squamata; family Sibynophiidae; genus Sibynophis; species Sibynophis collaris. The sequence goes on along the minus strand of JANHFK010005024.1, from coordinate 297,953 downwards.
CACTACGCCCTAGCAGCTTGGAGGCCAACGCTGTCCAGCTAGTCCCAATCTTCAGAGAGGAGCTCAGCCTTAATGGCTTAAGCACTTCTGGCAGCGGCTTCCCTGGTCCCTCAGCTGTCAGAGACTGGAATGGTACGAAAGCGTTTGCAAGGTGATGGGAGGCTTCAAGGAAGGGATTTCACTGCCTCAAAGTCTTGTTGGCTTGCAAACACTCTTTAGCCATATCTGGTACAGGTCTCAGTTCACAGAGAACAGAGGCCTAAATTATTTTAGCGCAAGATTATGCAAGATCAGTAGTGTAGGATCTCACACTACTGATCTTGTGTGATCTCACACTACAATACATTAAACGTGTTCTCTATGAACTGAGGCCTACACAAGATCCAGGGCAAAAGGCTTTGAAAACGAAAAGCCCTTCCCTCTGTTTGAAAAGCCTTTTGCCCCGGATCTTGTGCAGGCCTTGGTTTGTAGAGAACACATGCCTAAAGTAAGATCACATGAGATCAGTAGAGCAAGATTTTGTGCAACTGATTCCTCACTACTTTAGGCCTCTGTTTTCTGCAGATGCACTGAAGCAGGCAAAGGAACCGAAGGCTCATTACATCGTTGCAAGTTAAGTCCTGGTGGGGTGAGGTAATAGGCAGGGCGAATGTTGCAGTGCCTCTGGCGTCGTTCGTAAGTGTGAATGACAGTCGTGGTACTGCAACATTCGTAATTTTAGGATTGGGTCATAAGTATTTGGGGAAGGGGCTAGATCATAACTTCGAATGGTTGCTAAGTGAACTGTTGTAACTCCGGGATTACCTGTACAAAGAAATAGACCATATCTCATACTTCTACTATCCAGAGTTCCTATGTCCACCTTTCAGCATCCTCAAATACGTTTATTAAATATTTGCATCCTCATACCAGAGGGCACTCACACTGGCATGTTTAGACATTCTGCATTTAATGATATTGACTAGGAGATTCACTAATATCTGTCATTCATAATGCTTATAAATATGTTTAGATCCCCATGGATCTGAACAGGACATGGGCACACTTGGCTTTGTCTGTGAATAGATTTATATAATGGATAGTTTGCATTTTAACGTTGTTTCCTACATTTCAGTTGAGGACTGCAAATTCTCAAATGATAAAATAAAAAAGTAAATATTCCTTTGAATTGGACTCAATTCCTTGAGATGACATGAATTTATCTATTGATTATATTTCATCAAATCATTTTTGAGTCCTAGTCCTAACCTTAGCCCTAACTGAACTGCTATCATAAACATGCTTTCACATGAACAAAAATCAAACATGTTATCCAAATGGTCACAGATATCACTGGCAGCAATTCTCATAATCACAACAGATGGGAAAATGGCAGTGCAATCTTGGGAATTTTTTCTGGCTATGATTGGGTTGGGAGTTACAACTCCTCTTATCAAAAGGAGATGCTGAATATGACTAACCAACAGCTGAATAAATTCCACTGATAAGGTTAAGCAAGTGCATCAGGAATTGTTTACTGAATGATAAATGCACCTTGTTGTCTTTGTCTTCTGTGTTGTTTTATATTTTACAATTAGTGATCCACTTACATAGAGATTCAAGACTGTGGGGATTATTTTCATGGAAAAAGAAGTTAATCCACAGATTTACATAGTGGGAATGATTTGACAAGTTACAGTATGGCCTAATTTCTTCTAAGTTTATTTGGGGGATAAATATACTTACTGGTCCCATACATTATTAACGTTTAAGGACTCTTCCCTGGTTGTCTTCTGCTAACGTATCTACCTGGTATCTTACTTTCCCTATAAGTTGTCTTAGTGTTTATACCTGTTTTCCTAATAAGACAGTGGACAATTAACTTTTTTCCTGCATTTTATTAATGCAGCAATATACCATTTCATCATAGTGAAAGTCAGAAAATATTTTTTTTCCAGCCAAATTGGTACCTGTCAGGATGTGTCCCTTCCTTCTAAACTGTTTGCTTAAGTAACTAACCTTGTTTGTCTGTCAGTCAAAATACAAACATCTCCCTAGCTTGTCAAAAGTATTCCTCCTGTTCTCTTATGCCTGACATGGAACCTAATACATGCACGGGAATGAAGAACTGAATATAGATGATATTTTGTGTTCCACCTTGCCTATTAATCTATTAAAGGCAAATATTTTATAAACAGGATTGTTCTTTGTGCTTTTGTGATGAATCATGGCTATTGCCTGTTCCCATAAAAAAAAAATAATAATTGTAGTTTGAACACTGGCAAGAGGACCCAAGAACTCTAGCTGAAGATGTAGATTACTGACTAAGATAAAAGGCTGATTTTTCCATGGCAGTGCCCTCTGGGACTAAGTGGTGGTTTTTGTGGTGAGCCTCTTCTAAACAGTGATTTAAATGCTGAGCATTGTTCTCAGCACTACTATCTTATTTGCTGAAACGCAACAGCTAATTAATGCTTAGGCATTGTGGCTTCCTTTCGCCTCTACTGCCAAATGCAAGTGCATCTTTCTCTGCTGAAGCCTTCTCTCCTCTTAAAACACCAATTACAAAATAAATAGTCAAAGAATCTCTTTGCTTACCAAAAAAAAAAAAAAAAACCCCACAAAAAATCTCCCCAGTGATTTTGGTGTTGCTGATAGGATATACACATTTGCCGATCATTTGAAGATGAGATGGGGAGAGGGTGGAACCATGAGAGAAGTGAATCAACAAAAAGCAACACTTTCCTTGGATCTGGAATGGAGGAATATTATTGCAGGAATAGTAGAACAACCACTGTAAAGATACTGATATGGCAACTATAATGCTTGGAATGTTCCCAAATAATAAAGACATAAGATATTGCAATTACTTTTCAGACAGTCTTTCAAGTATATTGTTAATGGATTCTATTCTTCAATGGCAATTTTTAAGAGTATTAAAGACTTTTGTATGTCAGTCTCCCATCAGGTCCTAATGATCTCTGTAGCAGCTTCCTGCAGCATGATGGGATCATCTCTCTTGGTCTTTAGTTAACCTAATGAAAATATTGCCCAGTATAAATAAGAATAATTTTCTTAATTTTTTTGTTTTGTTTTTATTTGTATTAATAAATCTGAGTTTGGATGCACACTAAATTGTACACAACCTATTATAAAATGTATAGAATAAATTAAGCAAATCTCCTGAGGAAACGAAACTGTTTAAGAGGCAAAAAGCATATTAAGTAACTAAGCATCTTTGCAGTTTCCACCCCTCTTTTCTTTTAGTAACTATGACTTCATTCATTATTTTCTGGTGTATCTTCTTTCATGAATTCCATTTGTATTCTGATTCCAAATTTGTCTCTAACACAGCTCATAGTTCTCTATGTTCTTTCACTCTGGAGTTGCCTCTTAGCCTTGAAGCAAAGTTGAAGATAGATATTGCTATAATTGTTTCATCTAATGCAGAGAGGTCATTCTTAAATTTCATTGGAATTTCACTCCTCCCCTCCCCCCGTTTTCTTTTGGAATGCTCAAAATGTCTATAATTTGGGGTTTTTTAAATTATATTCCAAACACTCGAGGGATTAATGGGATTTTGTCTAAATGTTTTCATTGAGAAATGTCAAGCAGGATTGTTCTATCTCTTCTTTATTGCTTAATTTATGCTTAGAACTTTTAACACGTCCATTTAGCCACAGAAGTAAGAATAATAATTTAATATACACTATATATATAAGAAGTCTACAGGTGTTCTATTTGCAGGTATTATGGTGGTATGTACTGAAAAATTTAAATCAGATTAATAAAATTGTTATTGTGGCATCTTTTTAGGGATAATGTGAGTTGATCCAATCTTGATTGATACGTTTAAGGATCACTAAAACTTTTCTCTTTTCTCTCCAGACAATTTCAATGATTATTAAATTGAATTTAAATATTTAATTTTAAACTAGCTATTAATTTGTATAGATGAGCTTCTCTTAAACTGTACTTTTCAGATAAAAAGCTTAAAATTTTTTTCCACATAGGGTATAGTCCTATACAGTCTATAATTCATAAAACATATTTTCAGTCATTTCATGCACTGCTTTGAAAATTAATCTTGGAAAATTCTCCCCTTGTTTGTTACTCTGGAAGTTTCACTTTTCAGTTAAAACAAGATATTTTTATTTTCCAGATATCAGTTTATACCCCAAGGTGTATCTTTTTTCTTGGGTTAATGGATGACCCATTTTGTGGAATTTTTCCTTCACAGAATTTGTATATTTAATACTATATAAATTAGAGAATGTCAGGCTGCAACTACCATGGAAAGTATGAAAATCTCTCTCTCTCTTATTTTATTCAGATGAAGATTTTTTTATATTTACAGAATCCACAACATAAGTATTTTTTCAGTATTTCATTTACAACATATTTTTGATGCTTAGATGTGAATTAACAACCTTAGGTACTTCAGATCTATTCTAATATCAGATGACTTAACATGCTTTACATGTACAAAATAACAAGTTTATAATTAGCTTTTTATATTTGTTAGAATATGCAAATTAAATGCTCAAGAACACAGAGTCACTGGATAAATGCCAATTAATTAACTTTTGGACCTATACATTACATAGTTATAGATTTAAAATGATAATTGACTGAACAAAAGTTATTATTTCATCATTTCATATCTGTTGGACATCTGAATCTTTTCAGAAAGAAACTAATGTTTCAACTAATTGTGGGAGATGTAATGTTAAAAATGCATCATGAATTAATATTGCATGGTTTTGCATTATACTGATTCCTTTTGTATAAAGTTATTTCACTTATTAAATTGGAAGACTTGTTGAGTTTGTAGATTATGTGGAGATGTAAATCAACAATCTGAAGATTTATTGGAGGATAAGGGGAATGGATATTGCATGCTTTTGTGATTAAAAAAAATAATGCTGCAAATGGGAAGAAAACACATTCTCCATCAAGTTATAAAGTGGTTTGATCCTATAAAAACAGGATTTTGTTGTCAGGTTTTCTGACTGTAGAATTAGTTAGAAATATGGATTTTTTTGTATTATATGTTTAATTTTCCATTTTCTTTTTTCATATATAGTTTTAAAAATATTCCCCAGAGATAGTAAGAAAGAAATGCAAGAGAGAGGTTTATAAGAAATTGTTCTAAGAGATTTCCATTCTGTCTGTTGTGATAAAATTCCTTTTTGTATAGTGATTTTCAATTATCTTATGTATAGATGATTTTTTTTCTTTTCCTTCTTTTAAATCTGTCTGGGGAATGGATACAAGCTCCCAAGAGAAACGTCTGTAGTATTACCTGGTGATAGCAATAAACCAATGATCAGATTAATTGGATGGTCAAAAGTCATAAAATGCAAAATCAAAGTTTTTCTTCCTCAAGTATTTAAATACTTACCTAGATGTAAATTAAACAACTTAGAAACTTGTCAGATGTTTGTCAGATAAAACCACTTTATTGCAATTAATAGGGCTTTCCATAACCATGTCTTTCTTTAAACAATTTATTTTTTCTCTTTTTTTTTTTCAAATAAGGGGACTAAGATGACTACAGATCGATGGTGTTCTTATTCTTGGCTGACACGTTAATTTTAATGCAGATTCTATTTCAAGCATTCCAGACCCTCCTGAAGTCAGTGTCCTCTTTGAATCGATTGGGTCAAATTAATGCTAAGGTTTTATCCATAGAAAACTAAGGCAGATGGAATAATTTGCTTAAAGCCATCTTCCAACTTGGGTTTTTAAGTGGTAATCATTTTTGTACGGCTTAGTGGGTGTGGCAGCTGAGAGTCAGTTCCATACCATGGTTAAGGTGCTGGATTAGAAACCAGGAGTCCAAGTTTCTAGTCATTCTGTAGGATGGAATCTAACTGGGTGATTTTGGGCCAATCAGTCTCTCATAGCACAATCAGGAAAATTGCTGGTTTCAGTTGTACAAGATAAAGGAGAAGGAGAAGAAGAAGAAGAAGATTGGGAAAAATTATGTGATTTTTATCTAGACAGGTTGAAATTTTATTTTCTTTTAACTGGCTTGTGTAGATATTTGATTTTGGGTTTTTTAGCTGTGTTAAGTCCACTTTAAACTTGAGTAGGCATTTTCCAGTGTTTTCTGAATTAAGTGTGGTAGTCTCAAATGGTGGGAAATAATGTTTCTGTGGGATTTTAGACTGCTGAAGTAGCTCAGGACTTCATGGAATCTGACAATCATGTTTCTCCCCCCACCCCTAAATTGTTAACATCTCAACATACATGGCAGGACATAATTTGGATCTGTAGGTTTTTTTACCCCAGGAAGGAGGATTGTTCTGTAGTCAAGCTGGGGGGGGGGGGGGAGAGATTTTGTATCTGCTCCCTTATCATGATCAGACTACTTTTTCTTGAGATTTTGATTTATGGCAGTTATTCATTAGGATGATATATCTGCAGAAGCTAGATGATCCAAAGAGATCCTAGATAGCTCTGGGGATTTTCTGGCTAGTATGGTAGAAACCTTTCTCAAATCCTTGGTAATTTGATCTCTTAGAGGGAGATAGGCAAAATGCAAAATATAAATAAATATAAAAATAAATCATCCTGTAGAATAGGAAGATGACCCAAACGTTAACACAATACTACTAAAAAACCTTTTCCACTTGCATACTTTTGGTGGTTTTCTAAACCCAGTTAAGAAAATGAAGCAAATTGGGAGATGGTTAAAAGACAACTGAACGAAAACCTTTATTGAATCTGATCAAATGTGAATAACAGCTCATAATCAAACTTATTCTATGGCAATAATAGAGACAATCTTGTTCTCCTCTCAGGGTCTCAAACAGAGTTTTTTCAAGTGGCCGGGGACTTTAGGAGATCTAGCTTAGCATGAAATCACACTCGGCTTTTGATAACTTGCTGTGATATGTTAGCTAGACAATTCAAGAGTAGATAATTATATTTGTCAACACATAGTCCCTCTAGTTTTGACATTCAGTCAAAGGTCCTTGTTTGAGTTCAACTAACCACCTGTTCACTTGACCCTTGCTCTTCATGGCTTATTATGTCGAGGAAGACAGGGATCTCCAATAGGGTCAGGTTATATATTCCTGCATCATTAAACAAGCCCATAGTGAAATCAGTTCAAGGGGAAAAATGATCTGTGGCCAGTATTCCATTCCTGGGCAGCTGATCAAATAAAATGGATTTCAAATAAGCCTTAGGCCTGTTTTTTGTTTTTGTTTTTGACACTGAAACTGTCAATACCTAAATACTACATGAAATGGCATTAGTTCAACTATACATTGTTTATATTATAAGGTTCTTTAAGTTCCCATTTTATCCTTTATATATTTTAAATCTTCATGAAGCTGCTGAATCCAGAGATTTAGAGTAATACAGTATACATCAGTGTCTGCTAACGACATACGACTTTATCTCTTTATCTCTTTACATCAAATCCATTGAGGCAGTAAAAATTCTGAATCTGTACTGTCTGGCCATTATAATTGCTTTGATAAGGGCTAAAAATTAAATTTAATCTGAGCAAGTCTCTTTTTGGATAGTTAATCTGTTCAGTTGAGGAGGAGGAGTATGACTGTTCTGAATGGTATTCCAATCTCCCAAAGAATCAAATTTGCATTATTTTGTTGTTCCAGGTCTATCTTAATCATTAAAAGCACATATGTCCTCTGTGACATAAATACCTTTCATTGGTTTGGCATATGCTAAATCCTAACATTTGGGACATAATGTGGTGGAATGTAGTCTGAAGTCCCAGGAGGGAGGGGCTACTTCCTAGAAGGCAAAGAGGAAGCAGAACTTGGAATGTATGGTTGACAGGAAGAGGGTGAGCTGACCCCCCCCTAGCAGTTCGCAGAATATATCTATATAGTTAGTTGATAGTTGATTTAGTCTGGCAAAATTCCATCTATAAGTGAACAACAATTAAAAAAACTACTCAGAAGTAATGCCATATGTCATTCTTCGTTCTGGGATCCTGACACATGATACATACAACCAAGATCAGGGTCATAAAGATGTTAGCTAGCAAAGATCCTTATTGTAAAGAGATGGTCTGTATATGGCAACAAATGTCCTGGTGGGAATAACCTTGAAAACAGTCCTGAAACTTCTATTTTAAAATGCTTAAGTGAGAAAATTGACTAGAATTGACTAGATTAACTGGACTAGGCCAGCCTTAACTGGTTTTCACTGATTCCCAGATTATTTCCAGTCAACATTTAAAGTACTATACTAACCCCTAAAGCCTATCATGGGCCCAGCCCATGCTCCTTTGTGTTCCTTCCTATGCCCTGAGATAATCTTTGAAGGCCTTGCACTGGATACCCTGAGAGATGCCGTAAGTAGGACTAGCACTTTTCACTGATAGTCCTCATATATGCCTTTAAAGTCAAGGCATTATGCTTTTTTGGTTTTCATATTTAATTTCCTAGACTTTTTAATTGATTAGCATCTTAATTTTTAAACATATTAATATATGGGAATTTTTGTTTGAAGTGCTGCTTTTACAGTTTCAATTTTGTGAATTTCAGTTTCAGCAAACCCTCAATTTAAGGGAGAAAAGGATGTCTGTTAAACTGGGGTATCCATTAAATCTAAATGGAATTTTATGCATATGCAAAATGAGATTTGAGGAGCAGAATAAGTGGTTCCATTAATTAAATGAGCTTGAGATAAGCATAATCCAAAAACTGCTAGTCAACACAATTCTTTTTCAATTATTGGATCACATTTCATGATTGGCAATGTCCTATCATCATTAGTCTGGGATAAGAAAATGTGGGCTTCATGGGAATCCACCACTGCTAATCCCCAAGTGGAAGAACACACACACACACATACATAAAATGATTTATTCATATAATATAAATCTGATGAAAAATCATGCTCCATCCTTGGAGTAAAAAAATTCATTTAGGATATTTCAGAAATAGCAGTAATACTTAGACTTATATACTGCTTCACAGAGCTTCACAGCCCTCTCTAAGTCATTTACAGAGTCAGCATATTTCCCCCAACAATCTGGGAAGGATGAAAGGCTGAGTCAACTTTGAGCCGGTAAGGACTGAACCCCTGACAGTCAGCAGAATTAGTCTACAATACTGCATTCTAATCACTGCACCACCATGGCTCCTGGAACTCCTCTTAAGTTCTTGTTAAGTTAAGGCCCAATGCTCTTCAATATCTTCATAAACAACTTAGATGAGGGAATAGAAGGGGAACTTATCAAATTTGCAGATGATACTAAGCTGGCAGG
>JANHFK010005024.1:268110-279321 GCA_036250565.1 Sibynophis collaris | reverse complement strand
CCAGCTTTTCCATTTACTTTGCTTGTGGGGAGCTTGCAGGGAGAAAATCAGTGGGAAAGCTAACAGGAGGTTGCAAGTTCAAGGCCAATAGGCAGGTTAAACTTTAATTTTCACAGAAGTAAAAAAGCATCTCAGGATTACGTGGTTGAAAACATTTTGCCTTTCTCCCGGTTAAAACTTGTATGCATGATAGTTTTAGGAGCAGATGACTCCCAATGGAACTAAGACAGCCTTCCACAATCTGCTGCCTTTTATATGTGTTGGATGAAAACTTTGTATTATCCCAGGGTTTGGAAAATTATGGTAACTTTGGCCTATGGACGTACAATTGAAGGTACAATTGTACTTGATCTTTTAAAGTAAAGAGGGAACTGCAATGCCATGAAGTACAAGTAGTCCTCAAGGTTTGAATGCAATGAAGCCTGTCAATTACATTCATAACCCGAGGATTTGTTGGAGTGAATCACATAAAAGTGAACATGAAAACTCCCTGCTTTCACCCACGCATTTGCTAATTAAATGTGCAAGTCGTTAAATGCGTGAAGTATCTCAGGGTGGGGAAAGCTATGGGGAGCCTAGTGATGAAACAGGCCACCCAAGGACTCCCCCAACCCACTGAGATACCTCATGCTCTCCACAATTGCTCCTCCCCCATCCTGCCATGCCGGGTCTCACTTACTTGCGAAGATCTAGCGAGATAATAATAATAACAGTAACAGAGTTGGAAGGTAACTTGTAGGTCATCTAGTCCAGTGATGGCGAACCTTTTCAACACCGAGTGCTGAAAAGGGAGCACGCATGTGCACACTCATCCGGATCACAAACTGGAGGAGCACGCATGTGCACACTCATCCGGATCACAAACCAGGGCACATGTGCGCGTCCGAGAATGAACTTCTGGTTTCCAGTGCGCACATGCATGCCAACCAGCTAGTCTTCCAGGTTTCTGGCACACATGCTTGTGCGCCGATCAGCTGGCCGGTACACATGATCACCCAGGAAAACGGAATACCAGCTCTTCCAGTTTCCAGCACTGCCGCACGCACAAAGGCCAGATGATCATTGCTCGTACATGCACGCCAGAAACCCAGAAGAGGAACGGGCAACATCGCACATGCCAGGCGATATGGCTTCGCATGCCACTTCGGGCACGTGTGCCATAGGTTCACCATCATGGATCTAGTCCAACCCCCTGCTCATGCAGGAGTCCTATACTAGGGATTCTGCATAGAGAAGACAGCTTGCTAGATCTTTGTAAGGTAAGTGGGCCTGTGGGCACTGGGCCTGTGGAGATCGGCGGGAGGTGGGGAAATAGGGAGGCCAAATGTTGAAGTGCTTCTGCAGTTGTTCGTAAGGGTGAATGACTGCCGTGGTGCTGCAACATTTGTAACTTCGGGACTGGGTTGTAAGTACTTGGAGAGTGTATGTTTATGTCATAACTTTGAACGGTCGCTAAGTGAACTGTTGTAACTTGAGGATTATTTGTAATGGAGTGCTAAGTCAATAACATTGTTTATGATGGGTAATGGATGATGATGGGTGGTGATAGAATAGGCTATGAACTGCATCATAGCTTTAGGAAGGGTGGTAGGAGCCATGTGCCATTTGGGGAAGGCTAGAGCATGGTTCTCAATCTTACATCTCCTAAATCACAAAATGTGCACAGTGGTTTACACACAGATACATACAGATACTCAAACGCCATCCCCACACATTTTTAAGTACTTTCTGAAACACAGAGTGCCACTGCATATAGCAATGACACAGTGGTATTGTCAGATCTGCCTGGCTCACATCCTGCCATAAAAAGAAGAAGGGGAGGGGAGGATGAAAGAGCAATAAAGCTTTGTGTGTACATGATAGGAAATTGGGAAGGGGAAATGACAGGTGAAAAGGACCAGAGCAACTGGATCCTGTGTGTACCAGCATCCCACAGCCAGGCAACCTTAGAAATATGCAGATTACCCTCAAACATCTCAGAATTCTCAAAATACCTTGGTGAGCTCCGGTTGGCTGGAAACGGACCTGTCATGGAGGTGGGGAGAAATGGGCTGGGGGCAAACCTACACCTTATTTTTGAACATTCTTTGTTGTGCTTTTCTGATGACGTTTTTGATGCTAGGTGTCCATTTTAGGTCTTGAGATATGATAGAATCTAGAAACTTGAAGGTCTCTACTGCTGATACTGTGTTGTCTAGTATTGTAAGAAGCAGTAGTATAGGAGGGTTTCTCCTGAAATCTACCACCATTTCTACGGTTTTGAGTGTGTTTAGTTCAAGATTGTACCAGTTGTACCACAAGGCTAGTTGTTCAACCTCCCATCTGTATGCAGATTCAATGTTGTCTACTCTAAAAGAAGAGTAGCTTCTTTTTGCTGCTCTGATCTCTCTTGTTAATATGTTTCTGGCCTGATTGTACAGCATTCTATCGCCTTTTCTGTATGCTTCCTCTTTGGTATGACGTAGCTGTTTAAGTTTAGCTGTGAATCAAGGTTTATTGTTAATGTATATTCTTAGGTTTCTGGTCGGCACACATAGGTCTTCACAAAAACTGACATATGATGTTAACAGTATCTGTGAGTTCATCCAAGTCTGCGAAAACATTCCAATCAGTTCAGTCAAGGCAAGCCTATAGCTTTAGCTTTGCCTCCTCAGTCCAAGTCCTCACTGATTTAATTATTGGTTTCATGGTTTTAAATCTTTGTCTGTAAGCAGGTATAAGGTGAATCATGCAATGATCAGAGTAGAGTATAAGAGTAGAGTATAAATATAATACATATTTGCAAACCAATCTATTGACATCTGAGGAATGTTTAAAATTATGTTTAATGGAGGTTTCACATTATAACCCTTTGCAGTTTTGTGATTAACTTGCATGAGTTTTTAAATTTTTGCTATATAAACCAAAATAAAATTGATTGCAATTGAAATTGGGACCATTTTGTCTATCTAGTTATCCTTTCTTGTTTTTGGTATAGATATACACAAATCACCTCTCTGCCCACTTAATATCCCATTTAATATCCTGCTCAAATCATCCTATTGGAAAGGCAGATCCCTCTTCCCATGTTAGAGTAGGCTGATGGGGGCAAGAGGAGGGAGGGGGCAGCCCCAGTTTCTTTTGAGGGCTTTGGAGGGCTAAGCCAGAAATGACTGATTGGCCTCGCCAAAGTGTTTAAACACCAGAATTGAAATTAATGTCCCCTATTTGCTGGCTAGACTGATAATACGCTGCAGCAAACCAGCTCACTAAAGTAAAATGAATGTTTGTTTATCCTCATGAAATATACATCAAAACGTGTTGGGTGAGAAAGGCTTAATGAGTGGAAGGAACATGGATTCTTTTTTTTCCCAGGCCCAGAGAGCTGCCCGTTAGTTTCCATTCAGAACTTTTTTTTAACACCAACATGTCCACAGCTGTGTCTCTTGCACATTAATAGGACTTTAATGGAAATGCCGGTTGATCTGTCCAAAGATATTGATGAGTGTTCCACATTCATATTAATCATCTCATTGCAGAAATAAATGAACGGGAGGAGCCACTGGCTTTCTGTCAGGTGCCACTCCAAGTCCTGCATTGCCAAGAACTGGCTGGGTTGTGAAAAGATTGAAACAATTCGAGCCCTGGATGATCCAATGGGCTGACTAGACAAGGAACATTCTGGGCTTCTATTTAACATGAAAATCTTTAGGATCCCGCCAATAACTCCATTACCTTTAATTATATTGAGAAGGAAAAAGATCTGTCAACAATATTCTGCCATTGATTTTCATTCACACCGCAGCAATTTTACTTCTGGATATTTTTGTAGTGATGTGTTTTCCTCTCTTTCTAGGGATGCTTCTTTTTCCTCTCCTCTCCCCCAATGCTGAATGTTTCTTGATAGAAAACAAGTTGCATTTCTTTATGGCTTATGGCAAACTGCCTTGATTACTTCTACTGTTGTACCCATTATGAGAATTAAATATGTATTCAGTTGCACACTGCTTGCAGTGTTATTGCAGGGTGACATATGGTACCAACTCAATTAGAATTAAGCTAGCATTAGATAACCCTTTTGATTGTCTGCTTCCCAAACTATGCTGCGGTATCAATTGATGTTGTATTAATAGAAGGCCACAGCTACTTTTTGCTGCCAATGTCCAGGCCATGTTGGCAAGGGCAAGGCCAAGCCAGTTGCTTATGCAATCATTTTCCATCTATAACAAAACAATAGTATTAAGTCCTGTATATATCTTCACTCCATGCGATATCCAGCTAATAAATGTTGGGGACAAATAGGAGGACAGAAAAATATCAGTAGTGATGAAAGGTTTAGTCTTATGCCAGTTCTGTTGTAAAACTTTTTTCAAAAAAAAAAAAGTTTTCTGAATTGGGCGGGATGGTGCTGATGTTTCCATCCTTGTCTTTACTTGACCTCTCAGAGGATTTCAATGCCATCAACCATGATATCCTTCTGGATCAACTCAGAGAATTAGGGGGGGACTGCAGGTTGTTGTGGTGGTTCACCTTCTTTCTCTGGGATTGATTCCAGTTGAAAGTGAGTGAGGAGAAGACATCCCATTCTTGGGATGACAGAAGAATTGACACTATCCCTCTCCTATTTAATATTTACATGAGACCGATGGCTGAACTCATCTGTCACCATGGGATGAGATATGATACCCAGCTGTACATCTATTCCCTTGGCAAGTGATCCTGTGAATATCCTATTTTGAGGTCTGGAAACTGTGAGGATCTGGGATGGGGAACAACAGTCTTCAACAGAACCTTGGCAAGACTGAATGGTTTTGAGTTTGGAGGCCCTCTGGTCTAGTATTGTGGAGCAAGATGGTAGTCTGCCTCAAACAGATCCTGTGTGCAATCATCTTGGACCACAACACCTACTTGAGGAGTAGGTGACTGACATGGCTGGGAGGAGCTTTGCACAACTTTATATTTATGCCAGTTGCACTTGTTCCTGGATCAAGGGGACCCACTCACAGTTACTCATGTCCTGGTCATCTCCTGGTTGGACGATTGCAATGCACTCTGCCCTTGTGAAGTATCCAAAGCTTCAGCTGGTGCAAAATGAGCACGAGCAGTTATGGAGCACACAGTGCACCTCTGCTATGTGAAGTGCATTGGTTACATTTGTTTTCAGGTCCAAGTCAAAGTCCTGGTGATGACCTTTAAAGTCCTACATGGCTTGATGGGCTTATCTGCAGATCCAATAGAATGGGCATATTATGTATTCCATAGTGTAGGAAGCTTCATTTAAAGGGCCCTATGTTGTTTGGCTGGGTTACCCACATCATAGAATCTTCCCTTCTTAGAGATGAGATTCCTTCATCATTCCTGAGGTTTTGAAGATGCACTAAGACCTGGTTATGCCAGCAGACCCAGAGACTCCAAAAGATTAGTGAACTAGTGAGGTAGATCCCTTATTGATAATATTCCTCTGTCTTTCTGTCTTTCTGTTTTTATAGTTTTTAATGCTTTTAAAATTATTACACAGTGGTTTTAGATAATGACTGCTGTATATTTCTACCATTTTATTGGATTGTTGTATATTAGCCAGAATTGCTTTCTGTGTGATGGGAAACTTTGTAAATGTAATAAACAAACGAGCAAACAAATAGAAACTATCTAATCTGAATAAATATAATATATAAGTTTAGTTCTGAATAGCATAGCAAGTTCTAGTAAATTCAGTTCTCATATTCCATTATTTTATTTGTGTGTGACTGTATGAGTAGTTTGTCAATGTGCACTTTAATAAATAGTAATACATTTCCTTTTCTTGATAATAAATTAGTATACCCTCTGATAAAAATAATATATAAAAAATATATGAATATGTAGAAAATCAGTGTGCAAAAGAGAATTTTAAAAGGCTTAGGTAACCAGGTTTTAAGGAGTTATCTATCAAGGTGTGACACTTAAACACTTAAACTTTTGTAGGACTACAAAACATCAACAGACCTTGCGTATCATCCCATGTAGATAACATAATCAGAATCAATTCCTGGATATCAGTTAAATGTATGACCGAATATATGTCAAACTATAAAAAACATTTAACAATCAACACTTTTTTTTTTAACTTTTTCCATTCCTGCTTTTAAAAATAATTATTTCAGTCCTTTGCTTAAATAGTTAGGCTGTTTAAGTCCTTATTCATCCAAGAAATATGAGGTAGACATCTAATGCAAACACTGATGGCTCTCCTTTTTTTCACTACCTGTGAGTGAGACTGAAATTGTGATGATACTTGCTAGGACTGGGTCTCACATCCCACTAACAGCGTGACAATGGCTCATTAACAGTTTTTAGGGAATATATCTTCATGTTGTCACTTTAACTTATCTTTAGGCATCTTAAAGCTGTATTTAGTATTGTTTTTTCTTCCAGCAAAGGTGACCTGCCATATCTCACTGATAAAGTTGGTAATTAGGTTGGGACCTGCCCCTTTCCGGTTGGTTACTTTAGGCTGCTATGAGCATACACTCTTTCCCACCGAGCTCTGCCATCCATGCCATGGTGGTTTGGGCTGCTGGAGAAAACTGGGGGCATCTGGATCCTGCAGATAATATGACCTGGCATTAGAGAGAGTCTATACATAGATGGGGTTAGCACTCTGCTGGAGCACTGGGCCTGTTTTATTTTAACAACAGCACTAGTGCCCCAAAAGATTAAATCAGAAAAGAGAGGTGGATTTTGCAGACTGTTGGTTGCTACTTCTGTCCCAGAATAATGCATTACTGTTCTTTCTCCACTTCTGCTGACCAGAGGGTTTGTGTGGTTATACTTTCTTCTGCTTTTAATATTTTAAAAGACACCATTTGGTTTATCCCAATACTATTTTGCTTATTTCATGGACTACTGCTGTAGGGTGCTGGTGACAGCTATTTAATGCCAGCACTGCAGTTTCCTTTATTGCTTGGGAGATGTGGATCTGGAGTGAAAGTATTTGTGTGTGTGTTTAATTATTTATTTATATTGCCACCTATGCCATGTGGTGACTCAAGGCGGCTTACAGAATATAAAACCCCATATAAAAACAATAAAACTATTTTTCCAGTTTCCCTTTTTTATCCAAGTAAGAGTTCACAGGATAGATGGGGGTGGGGGGTGGACTGAATAGGGAGATACCAGCAATGGCAATTTACTGCATACCCTGATGCTCTCTTGCAACATTTATCAATTGCTTTCTCTTACTTCACACCTCAGCCATCTGACAGGTGGGCTGAAGCAAAAGGGAACTCTCCTTCCAATCCTTTCATCTTATCTATTACCTATCAGTCTATTTCTGAACATAGGAGAGTACTAAATCCGGGTCCCCAAAAATAACCTGGCTGGTCACCTGCCAAAAATATCAAAAAAGTTTCTTTCAATATGTAAGGAAGAAGAAAAAAAATCAAGGAAATTATTGGTTCTTTAAAGGATCAATAAGGAGAAGATGGCAAAAAGGAAGAAAGCAGAACTGCTTAATTCAGTCTGTCTTCATAAAGGAAAAAATATTGCTTGGGATACAGACCAGGAATGCAAGCCAAAATAGGTAAGAAATTGGTAAGAAAACACCTATCCATTCTTAGATGAGTTCAGATCCCCAGGGCCAGATGGTTTACATTCCAGGGTTTTGAAGGAACTGACATATGAGAACCACTGAGTAAAATCTTTCACAGCTCCTGGAGCACAGGGGAACTGCCAGAGGATTGGAAAAAAGCTGATATGGTTCCAATGTACAAAAAAGGGGAAAATGGATCTAAGAAACTACAATCAGCTTGACATCAATACCCAAGAAAACTCTGAAAAAGGTAACCAAGCAGCAGATTTGTGAGTGTCTAGAAATGAACAAAGTGATTACTTTGTTTGCAAGGGGGAGTTTGTCACAACACTAGCATGTAATCACGGGTGAAATCCAGCAGGTTCTGACAGGTTCTGGAGAACTGGTAGTGGAAATTTTGAGCTGGCCCCAGAGTGGGATGGTTCTTTTTTCCAGCAGAAATTGACCCTGAATTGCAGTGGAAATGAAGGCAGAAAAATCCATCGATTGCTGTTTTTGAATTGTCCCGCATGAAAACTATAAGAACAAGACCAGTGTCCAGCCTAGTCACTGAACCAAAATAGGGCTTGGTCAGGGGCATCCCACTGTATGCTGCCACATTTTTCTGCCAGTTTGGGAACTAAGAGAATGCATATTAATGCAGCTATTTGCTGACATGGGGAGGATGGTGGCATTAGTGATGATGGTGAGATTGAAGCAGACTCATATCCTGGAAAAAGACTGTTTTGGGTAAGGTCAGTCCCACCCATCCCTCTGAGGGTAAAGCAGTAACACTGCAGAGGGACTCTCACATTTGAACAGAAAGAGTGACAATGATACTTGGTTGAGGGGTCACCACCTTGGTACTTGGCAAAACATGTAAGGAGAAATGTTGAATTCATTGCAAGGCCAATAATTATGTAGAGGGGTGTGTGTGTAAATAATGTGCTTTCTTTTGTATGCAATAGAAGAGATCTCAAGTATTTTTTTTTTTTACATCTGTCAAGTGTTTAAGATCTTGCCCCTCCTTCCATGCATACATTTTTCTTTCTTTTTTCTTCTTTATGTTTTGTGCATATGTGTGTGTGGGGGGGTATGCATGTAGCTGTGTGTGTGTGTGTGTGCGTGCGTGTGTCTCTGTGTGTGGAAAACCCCCAGCAGAAAGCAAGCTGTGATGCTGTCGTCCACAGTGTTGATGTTATTTATTTTCCTCAGTTGCTGCTCTGGAAGCCTGGAGTTGACAGAGCGGTTTTGTAGAATAGAAACATTATAGACTGTTACTGTCAGGGTGTTAAATGTGATGGATAGAGAAATAGAGCAGAGGGAGGGGACGTTATACTAGCCATGTCTGAGCGCCAGGGTGCTCATGGGAAAATAAACCATCCGCATATAAGAAATGAATGAGGTAATGTGGCGGGAGGTAATGGGCTCTCACAACGCGCCAGAACAGAAATTCTTATTACAGGGTGGACTTAACCCTTGCTGTGCTTCTCATTCCCTTGGCATGTTTGTTGGAACTGAACTTTTGTATGCCTTTGTCAGTTCTCTTTTTTTTATTGTTGTTACTTGCAAAATGTTCAGAATTGTGATGGACAGTGACATGTGTGTGTGCTGTTGAGCAACAAAGAAAAAGATGTGTGAGGGGGCCCAGGCAGTTAGATAAAGGTGGGAAAGTAGGGGAAGAACAAGTCTCTTTCTGCTCTGTCAACATAGTTTACTTTGTCTATGGAGATTCTCAGTCATCCAGGTCATGGTTGTCCCAAAGGTGCTTTTTCAAGAGGCAACTGGACTCTGCGACAGCTATACAATAGGTGCTAGAACTAGTCGAAAATCAGTTTTATCACCTTTGTAAGTTCAAATAGTTGCTAAATGAATGTTTTAAGTCAAAAACTATTTGTAAGCTCATCAGCAAAACAGGTACAAGTAATCCTTGATTTATGACAACAACGGAGCCTGGAATTTCAGTTGTAATTCATTGTGGTGGTAAGCCCCATGTGATTGGACTCGATTTTATAACCATTTTTACAACAGTGATAAAATATGTTACTGCAGTTGTTAATTGAATCATGTGATCATTACATGAATCCAACGTATCCAGTTGGTGTTTTTTGCCATTTTCTGCTGGAAAAATGACAAAAAGCATCAAAAATTGAGATCACATGACTGAAGGATGCTGCAGCTGATTGCCAAGCATCCAAAATGTGATCATGTGACCATAGTCGTAACTTTGAGGATGAGTTGTAACTAGCTTTTTTTTTTTAAGTCTGACATAACCTCATATGGTCATTAAGCAACTGATCTTAAGTCGAGGACTACCTGTACTAAACATTTTCCTTGCTTCTGCTAATTCCAGTCTCAGGAGTGGGAAAGATATTAGTCCCCTCCCCTTTCATCTATGTCTTGCAACATGATCAGAGATATATTGTTAACACATGAGTATGTGATGGAAGATACAAGTGTTCCCTTCCCCACAATCCATACTTCAAATTTATTCCACCCCTCTTGTATCATCTTATTAATGTATGTACTAAGTTTGGCAAATTGCAAGAACTTTTCAGTTCATGTCAGGAAGATAGTGCCTCACAATCTGTGAGCTTAATTATGGTCTCTCTAGATCAGTGGGGTAAAATTTCAGTCCATGGATATAATCTTAACCCTGTAAGTCTTCTACATTGGGCCGCAAAGCCAAGTGAGTTGGCTGATCTTTATTCTTGATCATCTCACTCTCTTAATTTGCATTTAATCATCTCTGATCTTTGTTACTGGTATATATTCTGCCTATATGTACCAGCATATGTACTGGCTCTTCTAAGTGTTCTTCATGCTCTCTTCCTGACCTTTCCCAAACATCTAGATCTTCATTGGCCTCTAGAGCTCTATGATATTATCACTATGACTGAGATGTTAGTTAGAGTTGGCTTTGTTTTCTTTTGTTTGGAGGTGCAACGAAGAAGGTATTCCTTGAATGCCTTTGTTCTTTAGTGTGACTCCGTGCATAGATTCACATAGCTCCTGAGTCTCTGCTTTGTCATGATAAAACTCTAATCAATTAAATGGTGGTGTTTCTTCATGGAGGGACTGATATTTATGCTGGTTGTATGGTAGAATGATTTTGGGATGGAGATTTCTACAAAAATCTCAAAAGATAAAAAGGACATTTAATAATTTCACTTACTGCAATTTTGGCCACTCTCTTTGTTGGAATGCAGCCCCCAAATTAATTTCAAAATTATTTTGGCTTTCAACCTGCAAAAGTCCCCACCCATGCATTTGACAATTTTAGGAAAATTGCCATTTTTTGGATTTTGTATTTTCTATACTTCAGCTAAAGTATATGTTGACTGACTTTCTTGAGCAATGTCTGCTTTGAATAAATTGTGTTGTTTCAGTATTTTATTTGATACAGTCTAGCTTATTTTTATCCATGCTAACTAGTAAGTCTGAGTGATCTAGAGGTTCACTCCATGGATTAACTGATAACCCTGCAGCTGTGCACAAGTGTGAGCGATATGTTTAATTCTTACTTTAAGTTTCTGAAACAGAGTCTGGATTGTATTACGATAATTATACTAATGTGATAATGCTGGAATATATGTCTAACTTGTTTTTTTTTTTTTTTTAAAGTCAAAGTTTTATTGGTTTTTGGGAAAAGGGTAATGGGAAATTTTGAGTAAATTTTTACA
>JANHFK010005024.1:151240-162318 GCA_036250565.1 Sibynophis collaris | reverse complement strand
TCGAACCTGCAGTAAATGCAGGCAGCTGGTGTTAATAACAGGGTGTTTAGACCACTGTACTACCAAGGCTCTTGGTGATCATCTTGAGGGGTCCTTGGTGCTCTTGGAGTTTGGTTGTTTTCTTGCAGATGTTTCATTGCCCAAACTAGGTAACCTCATCAGGACTAACACTGATGCTGTTACCTAGTTTGAGTAATGAAACGTCTGCAAGAAAAACCAAATTCCAAGAACACCAAGGACCCCTGATTTCAACCCTGAGCTATAAATATTCTCCTTTATTGATTGATCATCTTGTCTGATAACAACCTATTGCATGCTGCTGCTCACAGAATTATTTAGCAGATTATAAGATATGCAGCATTAATAAAACAATGGAGTGCCCGGAAACCGTTTTTGTTCACCAAACCCAATATTCAATTACATTATTTCCTTAAATTTTCTTTTCTTTTTTTCTTTTTCTTTTTTTCTTTTTCAGCAAGAGGGAAGAGTGGTCATGTTTATTTTAATCACTACAATACATCAACGTCTTTTTTTCCTTTGCTGTATAATCATAACTACAGGTAGTCCTCGACTTACAACACTTCGTTTAGTGACCATTCAAAGTTACAACGGCACTGAAAAAAGTGATTTATGACCATTGCAGCATCCCCATGATCACGTGATTTATATTCA
The DNA here is from genome assembly GCA_036250565.1 of Sibynophis collaris. Classification (NCBI taxonomy): domain Eukaryota; kingdom Metazoa; phylum Chordata; class Lepidosauria; order Squamata; family Sibynophiidae; genus Sibynophis; species Sibynophis collaris. Next base: position 161,646 of record JANHFK010005024.1, on the reverse strand, counting down.
AATGCTTGACAACTGACTCACATTTATGACAGTTGCAGTGTTGTGGGATCATGTGATCACCTTTTGCAACCTTGTGAGAAGCAAACTCAATGGGGAAACCAGATTCACTAAACAACCGTGGTACTAATTTAACAACTGCAGTGATTCAGTCAACAAATGTGACAAGAAAAGTCATAAAATGGGGCAAAACTCATTTAACAAATTTCTCACATATGGTAGCAACATAAATGTTGAGCTCAATTGTGGTTGTAAGTTGAGGACTACCTATATACTCGATGTTTCCCCCTTCTATAATTTTATATTACTGCCAAAAATGCTGAGGATGGCACAAAGTGTGATCTCAACAATTATTGCTATGCATTAGTACAATATACATAATAATCAAGTTTACTTATTCTATCTGTGGCAGAAGCAACACAATATATTTTCCAATTAGAGATGTGCATAAATGTTATGAAGACTATTTCATGAAAAACAAAAATATTTTCATGCACAAACACCACAGCAAACAATGCCAGTTATATAAATGTGTTTTTGCAGTTCCTATTTTTTTGCTCAGAATTTTCACAGGAGAACATCCTGGTAGATGCATTGCCTGTGCCAGTAGCAAGAGAGAGAGATACACACACACACACACACACACACACACACAAACAAACAGAGAGAGAGAGACAGAGAGAGAGAGAGAGACTATAAATGGCATGTATTAATACTTTTGTTATTAGAAATGAAAGTTTGTGCCTTATTTTAAAAGGCAGGCTGAAGAAAGTAGTTATTCTGCTCAAGCAACTTAAATAGATGTTGAAAAATAGGATGGTACATAGAGTTCCTACAAGCTCTTCGTGATGGTGCAGCATGACCTTGAAAATCTAGATCAATTATTGAGGCCATCTGTTTGGAGGGGGCGGTGTACTTTTACTCCCAAGACATTCCTGTGAGAATTAAGTAATTAAAGTTGGGAAAGCTTCTTTATGCTCAGAAGATCGTGTCACATAAGACAAAACATTGATATCATTGCACTCTAAAAAGAATTGCAATGCAGGAATGAGAGATATTGAAAATGACTCAAGGTAATTGCCAGCAGATTTCTTGGATTATCCATTGCAAATCTATTTTTGTTTCCTGAATTATTTTGTAATAGTTTCAGGATCTATTCCAAAACCTGGCGAAGGCAACAGGAGTCTCTTAGACTTGGAAGAACTTTTCACTCTTAGTGACTATTGTTGTATTCTAGAATTTCTCCTCTGTGGGGCAAAGAAGGACTTTGCACAGACTAGCCAGAGCAGAGAAATAATTTGTGTACTCTTTTCCAAATGTGTCTTCTCAGTTTGCTTTGAGAACTAGAGATTAAGCAAAGGGCTTTGCAGAGCTAAAGCAGAGTAGATGTTACACAGAGCATCTGCCTGCATATTGCTATTGAGCAGTTTAGCAAAAAGCCAAGCAACTGTGTATCTTTCAAGGGGAAGCACTGAAGTAATGTAGTGGAGCTGACCTGGGCCCTGAAGTCTCTCCCTTCAAGCCTAATGTCATGTTTAGCACTAAACCTTGCACGTTGAGCTTTCTCATACTTAACATACTGAGTTGCACGAGAGTTTCAAAAATAAACCCCTTCAGCCTGTCTCATGCACTTCAGTTAGTTTGCCACTTTTGAGGCATATTTGGGAGAGGAGATATGGGGGAAAGTTGAAAATGTTTTTTGCCTAGAATTGTCTTTTCAGACTCAACTGATGATCAAGATAATATCTGCATGTAATTAGTTTCAAGTATGTATTGACATAACTTGGAAAGGGTAAAGAGAGCATGATCAAAGTATTATGCCCCATTTTCTCCTCTGCCCAACAAATGACACATGCTCCTCCCTGGATGTAGATGTGTGGGATCTCTAGATAGACACTGCAGAATGCAACTATTCCGTCTGTTTTTCATGCCACATTTCACTATCCTGCCAAGCTGGCCATAACAGCTTCATTATGGGTTGTCACCAGCACCCCTTCTGAAAATGGCAGCGTCTAAGCATGGCATGCTGTACTCATTGGCTATACATTTACATTTATGGAAGTTATTTTAGAATAATAAGATTCTGTCTTCCAGACATCATTGCAGAAAATATCAATGCTTGTTAAGCTATTAGAATGTTATCCATAACAAACTCCTCATTCCCCCCAAACTGGAACTACCCCACACATCAAGATCTGAAAGACTGTCTCCTGCTGAAAACCATTAAAGAGAGAGGGAGGGGGTCTTTTTTAATGTAAAATTTGTAGCTCTTATACCCTCCCTATGTTTTTTAATTTTATGTTTGCTTGCCCTTTTCTCTGTGCTACTAACCTGACCATATTGTTTTCTGTTTGGGGTTGCTTTGCATGCCATTCTTTCTTCTTGGCTGAGAGGCAAGTGGTTGCTTCTCTTCCTTTCTATGATTCAGGTGCCTCGCTCTTTCCTTTCCAGGTTCTTCCAGTTCTTTTAACATGTCAAACTCTGGAGATTTGTTCATGAGCGTGCAGTCACTCAATGGGGATTCTTACCAAGGGGCCCAGGTTGGAGCCAACGTGCAGTCACAGGTAGGGATCCATCGGATGTACTGCCAGTGAATGCATCAGGGTCAGAAGATAGGGCTTGGATCCTATTGGCTTCCCCCATTACTGTCCGAAGAGAGGAATTAAACTCAACAACCATCAAATCCATCAAAATGAAACAACAGGAAAAAAACAGCAGGGAAAAATGAGGAATTTGCCTACATTTTGTGAATGTATTTGGCTCTGGCTTCATAGGAGGAAAATCAATATTTTGAATGGAAAGAGTGCCAATTTGTTTAGTGGATTTTCTGGGAGAAGAGCTCATACACTGAGTTTATTATTCAGTCTTCCATATTTTTATCTTCTACCTAGCTTAATAATAAGGAAATGTTGGTACATTGCTGAAGGGCCTTAGTCCTATTTCAATATCCTACCAAATCCTGCCATCCTTTCTTATAAACCAGTTTGATGAGCAAGGGGGTTAAAAAATTTAGTCAGAAACAAATGATTTACTATTGAGGCGGTAGTTAGAACAGAACAGGTATTGCCATTATAGCCTCATGAGTATTCACATTTTTTTCTGGAATCTCATTCTACCTGTGCCTCATCTCATTTGGAATTCCCTATCACATCTCACTGGGGTTCTTAATAATATTGCCAACTATCCAAAAATGTCCATCTTTTGACAGTGCCGTTAAAATCAGTGCAGATTGTACTGTTAGACTGAATGTGCAAAGTGCCTACAGCAATAACAAATAAGAGGAATGGATGAGCCTGAGATGCAGAGGGACTCACGTAACATTGAAACTCACATAGGTTCACTTATACCTTCAGTTGCAGGTGGCATTGGGAAATCTTGGGTTATGTGATTGATGAATAAATAATAGATTTAACAGATTAGGAAAAAGTTTCTTCCCTCCGCATAATTGGTAAGGCTGCCAAAGAAATCCCTACAACTTCCTGCTCCTTTTGTATATTTTCTTCTTCAACATTTTAAAATCCAGCATAATAGACTGTGTAGTCTATACACAGTAGATGGGGACATGGGTGGAAGGCAGCTTCACTTTTTACTCTTTAAAGAGATCATAGGGAAATCTGTGAACCAATACTCATATTATAATGACCTCCAAAGAAATCTTTCTTCTCTAATATACATGTTCCTAATTCTTTCTTTGTTGTTGGTCTGTTTAGGTGGATACCCTTCGCCATGTTATCAGCCAGACAGGAGGATACAGTGACGGGCTCACAGCAAGTCAGATGTATAGTCCGCAGGGCATCAGTGTAAGAAAAATAGGCTTCCTTTTCTCTGTTTCTTCTTCTACTCCTTCTTTTTCTTTTTGTTCTCTTGCTCCCAATTATTTCAAAGCCATAGGGCTCAAAATGCCACTTAGTAGGACTTATCTTAGCTTTACGGTCACCTAGTTTATTGCTTTTGTATCAGTCCTGCCAATGGCAGAATTCTAGCTGCAAAAAAGTGGCAAGTGGGCAGGCCTTGTATAGGCAGCTGGCGTCTAGAGCTGTCAGACAGAATCAGCATTCACATGGCACCTGCGGCCACTTGTGTTCTGCTGAGAGGGGTTGCTAAACAGGTGACACCTAGTAGAATGGCAGTAGGGTATATCACCACAAAGCAGGACCCAGACATCTCCAACAAGATGGCCAAAGGCTGAGACCCAATTCAGCTGAAAATGCCTATCAAAAAATAGGATAGCTCTCTCTCCCACTCCAATCACTGTCAAAGAACAAAACAGATGACCATCCGATTAATAAGCAGGCTGATAATCATAACAATAATTACTGTTATAATGCAAAAACTAAAGAAAGAAAAAGAAAGCTGGAGTGAAATGGAGACATCTTCTACTTGTTCTGAGTTGCGCTGTCTGCTTGTGACTAGCATGAAAATTCATAGCGACAAGCTGTGTTTTATGGAGTGAAATTGATCAGACAGTCACAAGGAGAACCGAATGTAGATTTGGGACAGCAATCCAACTTCATTTCTCAGATCAATCATCCACCATCTCAATAGTGATGACAGAAAACTGGGACAAGAAGGCAGCCTGGAAAAGGAGGCTGCCACACACAATGTTGGGACTTCTTTCTACCAATTTTAAAGGTCAAAGAGGGAGCTCTACTCAAGGGGTGACCTGAAACTAGTAGAAGGATAAAATGTGCTTTGTTTCTTTGTTTTCATGCATGCCTTGGTCAATGCAAATGCCAGCTTTGGGAGGAGGGGGGAGGCAATAGGTTTACAGGTTTCCTAACCATGTTCTCCAGAAAATTCAGGAATTCTGTTGCCTTTAATGCTCAAAGCTTTGGTGAGCTAAACAAGTCTTTTGTCAATCGCACTGTACGGCCTACCATCATTGAGGGTGGGCATTCTCTATGAGCTTTTATCAATTTCAAACAAAAACATCAGGGGTAAGATACTATGCGAGGCAATCCATGACAACTACTTGCCAAGACTACATATCTTTCATTCTGTTATTCATTTGTTTTCACCTCTACAGAATTGTAAGCAGAAAAATCCTGGTATTTAAATACTCAGGTTTAGAGGTCCACCTGTGCAGGTTTCCAAACAACTGTTCAGTCATGAGAATGTTTGGTTTTGCTTTGGTGGTGGGACATTACTGAAGGTAGCATTATAACATGGTTGACTCAGAGCTATTCTACACACGGAAGATTCATGGGGAAGATTTACACAAATAGGACAGTCACATAGGTTGCCCACACAGCAGCCTTATTCACATATAAAATGGGGAGAGGGAGATTTAATGAGGCCCTCTTCTCACTTGTTTCTTTGCCAAGCACTTTCATTCCAGATTGGCTTATTTTGTCAGATAAGATTAAGCCTGAAGAAAAATACCTAAAGTGAGGAAGATACTCCCTTCAACCAGGGGCTTGTATCATGTTAAAATTAGATTTTCCCGCTCACTTTATGTGACTGAGGCAGACATGTAAACATGCCTGGAATAGCCTTCAATCTGTCAAATCAGCCTATACCTCTGTCCCTGTAGGCACTTTTCTTCTAGCCTTATTCTGATACCAGAAGTTAGATGGATAGAGTAAAAGTACTTCAGGTGGCCTAGTGGGAAGAGGTAAGGTGGGGAGGAAGAGACTTCAATTTCATTAATTAAAAAATGAGAAGACAGCATGCTGCAGAACAGACAGCCTGCCCTCAGCATTATCTTTATTTTCAGAAATGCAATGGGCTCCACATAGGCCCAGTAGGCATTTTTAGAATAGAAAAAGTGATTGCAACTCTATACTTTTTAAAAAATGATCATCTGCCCAGCAAAATACAGACATTGTAAACTGCAACGTATCTTGAGAAGGGCAGGTTAGAGGATAACCTTAATGAGCAAGTTAGAGGAAATGATGGGGAGCTCTCACCAATATGTTTTCTGATAAATGATATTTTGGAATTAGTTACGTCTATTATGGCAGCCATTTTATACTATGCAAATCTCATGGCAACCCTTTTCTTAGATTATTTTCAAAGTTCTCAGGATTTTAAAAATGCCAAATAGGGGCATCCTTTTGAATCGGACAGAATATGGCTTCATGGGCATCTCACTTTGATCCCTATCACCCCAACATCCTGTGATGTAGTGAATGTCCTCTAATGGTTATATATTGCAATACTTCATCAATATGGATGGTTGAACAGATGGATGGATGGATTGATGGATGGATGGATGGATGGATGGATGGACTATTCATTAAAAATTAGGGAAAATGCAGGTTGGTAAAATGGAAGAGCAGAAAGAACAGTCATTCTCAGATTGAACTATTGTGCTATTTGAATTATTTTTCAATACCAAACTGGCTGTATCTAAATTATACAGCACATGTATCCTATGCCTCTCATATTAGCACCATGTCTGATGTCACCAGGCAGAACAGCAAAGTAATCTGAAGCAAATGCAACTGAACATGTGCAGACAATTATGTCTGCTTATATAAACCCATTGCGAAAACTAGGCTTGAAAATGCCACATGAAAGAGCCAATCATTCTATATTAACCTCTGTGTTAGTTGAATTCATTTCCATTCCGGCTCTTTAATGCTGAAAAGTAAATGAATCAGTGATGGATCATGATAAGATACGATACTTATCTACAAATAAATCCTATTCCCACCCCCCAAGAATTGATCCCCAAGACACAGTGAGGGGAAGGAAGGGGGAGGGAGAGAGAGAGAGACTACACTAATAGTCAGACAGACAAATAGACAGACAGCATGATTTGAAGAAGCAAGGAGTATCAACCACCCACACATTACACAAAGCACTGGGTGTCATGTACACAGGAGGATCACCTATAAAATAACCAAATACGAAAAGGAAAATGGAATGAAAAGCATAGGTAGATGTATTGTATTATGCATGGTCCTAAACAAGTAGAAAAAGAAATCTTTATTTCTATGTACAGTACTAAAAATAATAAAACTGACTGACATTTAAAACAGATCAAAGAAAATACTTATACAGGTAAATTATGGAATTTGCTATCACAATAGCAAATTGAGTCTCTGCCATCAATTTGAATACAGGCAGTTCTCAGACCATTTATTCAGTGACAGTCAGAAATTATGACAGTGTACCCCCCATCTTAGAAGAGGTATTATTTTCTATCTGTGAATGAAAAAAAGGGAATGCTCCATTAAGAAGCTGATTAATTTAATTTCAATTTTTTTTGTAAAGCAAGTACTTTGTAATATTTTTACTACTGCCTTATTAATTGGAAACACCATTTCAATAAAATATTTTACTATTCTAGTCAACTATTAGATTTAACGTTGGGAAACTTGTTCCAGGGTCATCTTTGATGAGCAAACCTTTGGGGCAATTCTCACTTCAGTCTACAATGACAGTAAGCTGTTGGCTGTTTAAATTCCTTAGTCTCACCTTCAATTCTGTTGTTGATAATTTTAGTTTGCTAGTCTCATTTTAGCCACATAATCCAAAGACAGTTTTTCCATTTCATATTTTGCAGCAAAAACTTTAATCAGATTCCTTTGCGTCTCCAGAATTAGATCTGGAATTAGGATCAAACTAAACATTACTTGAAAAAAGAGATGATATCAAGTGTATTTGCTTTACTCAAACAGAAGGTCAGGAATCTGCAGGCATGAATGGCTACTTATCTAAATTGGACTTTGCAAGATACAAAGACTTAGACTGGCTTACTTTAACAGAAAAGATCTTGTTTCCTAATAAGTTGCACAAATGCAGCAGAATATATTTTTATGCAAATTGGGCAGAGGACAGATAGATTGCCTAAAACATCTGATTAAGAAATCCTATATAAATTATTGGAATTGGACTTTTTGTGTATAAATGATCCAATGGTGGAAGAGATTTAATGCCTGGCTTCACAGAAAGTATTTAACAGGAATTTAGAACATTTTATTATGTTTTAACTTTCATCCAACTGCCTTTTTTTATTCTACTAGGCAATAGATATGTACAGGCTAGAATCAGAGATTGAGGACTAGGATTTATATTGTTTATATATAGTAATTTGTGGGCTTACAGAATGTCACATGCTAGGATCACTAATCAGTAAATAGGTGTTCACAGGAGCATGCCTATATATTTCTACAGGAAAGGGGTGGTTCTGGTTTTTCTCTGATGACACAAGCTAAGTCATGGTCATTACAATTTTAATAAGTAGTATGTTTTCTAACATACTGTTCAGAGAAATATTAGGATATTCAATTTAAGACATGGAGTAGCATTTATGAAAATGGGGCTTTATTTGTTCCATGGTCTACCCTGAGAAAAGATTAATTACTTTAAGGGTTTTCTGTTTGCTTTACTTTCTTTTTTTTTCAGTAGAACTGGATAAAATTTGCAGATGAGCTAGAACTAGGATTGATAGGTTCAGGTCTTCTAACTGTGACTGAAATTGGTATAGAGGGCTTTGAGCACATTCTTTTAAAAATGGCTCTTGATGTGTGGGTTCTCTCTCTCTTTCTTCTCTATGTGTAATTTGATGATAGGAATTGATACACATTTGTAGTAATCCTTTCTGTGCAAAATTTAGAGTGGGAGAGGGATGGAAGAGAAAGTATGTTCCTAGGAATGAAGATTTCTCTCATCTTGGTATGACACAGATTTATGTAGAAACTTATGTAGGAACCATGGTGGCACAATGGTTAGAATGCAGTATTGCAAGCTAACTCTGTCCACTGCAAGGACTTCAGTCCTGACCAGCTCAAAGTTGACTCAGCTTTCCATCCCTTCCGAGGTCGGTAAAATGGGGATCCAGATTGTTGGAAACAATATGCTGATATTATAAACCACTCAGAGAGTGTTATAAAGCACTGTGTAATAGTATATAAGTCTTGCTATTTCTATATCCATGTTCCTCAGCATGTGGCATGCTGTGGCATATATCCATGTTAATTCTAGATTTATCCTCCATAACTTTTCTATTGTAAGGAGAGAGCTTCCGGAGAGGATCCAGCAATGCTTGAAGTTATTCAGAAGTAGTCCCTGAACAACACCTCTAGGAAATCAATAATAAAATTGCCCTTGAAAGAACAATGTTATGTCAGCTCTGAAACTGCATGTGGAATGAGGACAAAAACAATAGCATGTGAGGTCCAGCAAACAATGTAATAATTAAATCGCCGTTAAATGGAGCTACTGTACCTTCTCATAGGGTGGTAGGATTGATGCCTGGTGGGAAAGTGTCAAAGTTTTCTCCCCAAAGTAAAAATTGAATATATAATACTGAGTTCACTTATTCCCTAAAGCTTCTGTGCCCTTCAAAGGCCCTGGGGGCAACTGAGCATCTCTCCAGCAATGAGGAAGGGCGTGTTCTTGATTCTCAGAGCATCTCTTCAGAAACTCTGGGATGGGTATAAAGCCTTAAATAATAAGAATGTCTATGTTGTACAAAGATTATATCTATCCCTCCTGTTTAATTGGGCAACTGCAATAAAGCCCTTTCTAAAAATAATTTCAGTGCACAATAGAAGACTCTTCCCTCCCTCCCTCTCTCTCTTTTCTTCTCCACATTTTCTGATTCTTATAATGACCCTGCAAACACTAAATGTCATTTGAGTGCATTAAGCAGCAAACTCTCTAGTGACATAGCAATTACAGTTCTGAAATAGATTTGGTGTGTCATTGAAGATAAGGGTTTTGAAAGTTTCTGTTGTGATTATAGCTTGTAACTCCCACAAATAACAGGCTTCAAAATAAGAGGCTGCCAACAGGGCCATTGTGGTGTTCCCTCAGTGATGGCACGTAAATTGCTATTAATGTCCTGAGTGTACTTGAATATGCCAGTCTCCGGGCGGCAGCGTTGGCTCAGTGTCTCTCTTTATGCAGCTTGTCATTGTTGGGCTGATAATCTTCAGTAATTGCTGCTGCCTCTTGCAATGGTCAAAATGTGGAAGAGCATGAGCTGGCTGCATCTTCCAGGAGATGGTAAACAATGAGCTGCCTGCCTTCCTATAAATAATGTGGGAGCAGAGCAAGATGGGCAGTCCCAGCAGTATGGTTTGCTGGTATCTGTCTCTGTGTGGGGAATGAGAGTGATCCTTCTTAGGCTTGGAAAATCTGTAAGCCACAATATCCAGAAACACCAGCCATCCAGGCAGATGGGTTAGTCAAACTTTAGTCAACCTTTTGGAAGTAATTGCCTCAATCTTGTATTAATTGGTGCACTCCTGAAGACTGAGAGCAGAGCAGGGCTTTGTAGTTCTGGAAACCACTTAGGCATGACATGGGGCTGCCCTTGGGGTGCATCCGGAGGCTGCAGCTAGTCCAGAATGCGGCCGCGCGGGGGATTGTGGGAGCCTCTAAGTTCTCCCACATAACACCTCTCCTGCGCGAGCTGCACTGGCTGCCTGTGGCCTTCCGGGTGCGCTTCAAGA
>JANHFK010005024.1:137705-148041 GCA_036250565.1 Sibynophis collaris | reverse complement strand
TGCCACAGGTGGCACGCGGAGCCATATCGGTGGGCACGCGATAATTGGCCCAGCTCAGCTGATTTTCGGGCGGGGAGGGGGGGAAACGGGCCTACCGGAAGTCAGAAAATGGCTGTTTTCTGGCCTCCAGAGGGCCTCCAGGGGGGTTGGGAAGGCTGTTTTTGCCCTCCACAGACTCCTAGAAAGGCTCTGGGGCCTTTGGAGGGCAAAAAAACTTGGAACATCCGGTCTCACTGGAAGTTGGAAAATGGGCGGTTTCCGGCCTCCGGAGGACCTCCTTATGGGTGTGGGCACGCACGTGCGACCCCCCCTCTGCCCCCCCTCCTTTTGGCACCTGAAGCAAAAAAAGTTAGTCATCACTGGATTAGAGCATCCCAGACAGATAACTGTCTAGCTTTCACTTGAATACATCCAGAAAAAAGAAATCCCCCATCTCCCTAGCTAACTGATATAGGTAGTAGTCCTAGGCTTATAACTATAATTCACCCTGGAATTTTAGTCATAAATCATTGTGGTCATCCAAGCTCTCCTCATTGCAGTTCTTAAGGGACCGTGCTGGTTATTAAGCGACTGCACAGGGTTGCCTGAGTGGGTGGGAGAGGCTGTGGGGGGCCTCCAGCACATGGAACCTCTCCCCACCATGCATAGATCCACTTAACTTTCTGTCATCTCACTCCATCCTACACATCAGCCACATTCTCATGATGGTTCAGAAGTCTGCTTCCATCATGCAATTTGGAGAAGGGGGCCTTCTGAACCATCATCCTCCAGAGAGGAGGCCTTTAGTGTTTTCACTTCCGGAGAGGAGGACACTAGCAAAATAGGTGGATTCTTGAGGAGAAAACGCTAAATGCTCTGAGTGTCAGCATTTCAGAGCTCCTCCAGAAAGGACAAGGACACTAATAAAAGAGGTGGATATGCTCCATCCCTTCATTTTACAAATTTTCCTGCTGGCTGCCTGGACACCAGCAGAGAACACCTAATTGCAGGGCACTTGGCAACCAGTCAAGCACCTGAAATGCTGCCAAGTGTCCAGGACAAAGGCAGCACAACATTTTACAACAACTAGAAATGCTTTATAGGCTGTAAAGCACCCATTCTGTGACTGTCGTGACTGCAGTCATTAAACAACCAGTTGTAGGTCAAGGACTACCTGTAACTGCTCAACTTAAAATGTGATTACTTTATTATTTTAAACATCAACACCGATGCTATAGATTTTATTGCATATCCACACAGAATTGGAATTTTAAAAGCAGAATTAAATCCTGCACATGGATTGACCATATGAAATACCTGGCATTATATTAGAACTCAACTAAAGTTTGTTACTAATGTAAGAAACAATGCTTACCTTACTTTGACAACAAAGGTTTTAGGTTTCTGAAAACCTAAATACAAAAATAGCTGATTAAGTATTTAGATTAAAAAACTGAATTTAATAAATTCAGAGAAATTCTTAATAGGATTCAGTGGCTAAATATATTAATAGGAAAAGACGTTCAGGATAAATTTGAGTTCCTATAAAAGAGTTGGTAGACATTACACCCAGATTACTTTGCTGATGTAATTTCAGGATCTTTATCTTTCATCTTAAAGAAATCTTGAAAATGAATAACATGCACAGGAATGAAAATAGCTACATGTACTTCAGAATGAAAGATTTCAGGAAATTCAAGCCACAGAGCCATGTCTGAATAACAGAGAAAAGATTAGTAGTGTGTAAGGCACAGGAAACAAGGAACCAGGGTTGTTCAAATGAGTCTAAGTTTATTCCATGCTATCAATCTAAAAGAATCTGAACTACAAATGATCAAAGCAAATTGAGGGTAGATAAAAATCAACGGAATTCAAGGATGGCTGGAGTCGATCTCTTGTGGGCATGAATTGATGATGCACTTGAGCCCTCTCTGAGGCTCAGGCTGGTCATCTCCTACAGTTTGTAAAATAGTAAGCATCTTTATAATAATGTGGTTTCATAGAATCACAGGGCTGAAAGAAACCTTGTAGGTCTTTTAGTCCAACCCTCTGCCAAAGGCAGGAGTCTTTATATCATTCTGGGCAAATTGTTGTCCAATCTCTTCTTGAAAACCTCCAGTGATGGAGCACAACTCCAGGAGACAAGCTTTTCCATTAATTACGGTAATTGTTCTCACTGTCAGGAAATTCCTCCTTATTTCCAGGTTGGATCTCCCTCTGACAAGCTTCCACCCTTTGCTTGTTCTTGTTCTTTCCTCAGGTGCGTTGGAGAACAAATTGACTCCCTCTCTCTTTCAAGTATTGGAAGAGAGCTGTCATGTCATCCCAAGTCTTGTCTTCATTAATTAAACAAACCTAGTTATCTTAGCTATTTATTGTAGGATTTAGACTCCGGACTCCTTATAATTTTAGTTGCTCTCCTCTGTACTCTTTCTAGGGCCTCAGCATTTTTTTGTATCATAGTGACCAAAACTGGATGCAGTATTCCAAGTGTGGCCTCACCTTTACAATATAAAGCAGTACTATCACTTCTCATGATCTTGATGCTATCCTTCTGTTGTTTTTTTGGCAGCTACTACACACTGCTGGCTCATACTTAAAACTGTGGTCCACATGAACACTTAGCTCCCTCTCAGAGTTGCTACTGATGACCAAGTGCTGCCTATTCTATATCTTTGCATTTGCTTTTTCATGCCTAAGTGCAGGACCTTACTTTTCTAACCACTTTCATCTTGGGCCCAATGCTCAAGTCTATCAAAATCCTTCTGAATCTTGAGTCTATCTTCCAAATTCCCCCCAGCTTGGTGTCATCTGCAAATTTGATGAATACCCCTTCTATCCCCATATCTAGGTCATTTATGTCAGTAGAAGCTAACGTGGAGGTATTACATATAATATAGTTCTTACCCAGACTTGATTCTGCTTTTCAACCGGATAATGGGCATTTGAATGGCAGTGAAATACTTTGACAATAACAAAGTACTTGATTATATTCCATGTGATATTAATGTATTAAATGTGGAACACATGATAATACATAGCTTCATTATTGTTTAGAAAAAGATTTGGAGAATGTTTAGTTGGGGTTCCTTGTCAAAGCAGAGGGAGATTTCGAATAGGATTTTCTCCTGAGCCTTGCAGTTTTCTGCATTTTCACAAATAATGTTAATTAAGATGTGGAAGGAATTTTTACAGATTTACAGATGACATAAAACGTATAAAAAAACATGGCTCCTGATAACTTCATGTAATTTTCTTGGTTTCTTTCAAGATTTTTTGGGGGGGAAGGGTATCTGACTTCCCCTTTTTTATACATCTGCTAATTTACAATAGTTATCTTTATTTCATTTCCTTTTCTAATATAATAACTTTAGGGTGCCACAAAAATGTTTTAATGAAGTGTTCATTATTCTCAGTTGCACTTCTATCAGCACAAGTATTTACTCATTCTTTTGGTATAAAAATGCAATGGGATCCAATGCATCCAATATCTTGTTTTTTGTTGAAAAAGCTGAAGTCTAAAAATGGATCTTTTGATTAAGACAATCACAGCTCTGCTGGAATGTTTTATGATATCATACAGTGTAAAGTGGTGGGGATTATAGCTGAAACCAAGACTGCCAGCTCTTATCTTACCTTAATTTTATATTAATCATAAGAAAGAGTATTCTGGTGAATTTTTTTTACAAAAGAACAAAATATTCTTTTGTTTTCAGATACTGAAAATTCAGTATCTGTGAACCAGAGTTATATAAACTTTGAATTAAGCAGCTGTGGTGAAAATAGCATTAATGCAACAATAATACACTTGTGAACGTTTCATTATAACCCCTTAATAGTGATTCTAATATGCTTCAGTCTGTCATTTGCAATCTGTACTGCACACCCCTGCTGCTTTATGTATAAACAAAAGTGATTGAGTCATAGTTTCTTAATGTCTTATATTGCTTTCTAATTCCATGTCTGATACATGAAAGAACAGCCTGTAATATGGTACCAAAGGCTGATGCTGTGGTAACAATAGACTGACACCTTTTAGATTTCTGTCACCTGAAGATGAATGTAGCAGACCAGCATTGACCTGGTGGTCCTGAGCAGCAACTCCAAATAAGAGAGTGGAAGAAGAAGTCCTCCCTGCAGCTGCTGCTTGTAGTGTAGAACACCTCATTGTTATGGCCACTGATGGATTTCTTTCTCTCTCTTAGGCTAATGGAGGTTGGCAAGATGCTACGACTCCTTCGTCGGTGACTTCCCCCACAGAAGGCCCTGGCAGCGTTCACTCTGATACCTCCAACTGATCTCCCAGCAATCCAGTATCCCTGGCTGCTCCCATCCTGTACCAGGCAGAGGTGGCGGCAGAGAGGGGAGAGTTTTTTTCTCCTGTTGATGCCAGCAGGCTGGATTCAGAGCTGACTGGCCCACCCAACAGGAGTCTCCTTCTCTTCTCTCTTTGGGGATGCTTTTTCAGCCAGTCTGGACACTTCTTTATACTCTCTTCCCTTTCTTTTCTGGGTAGAAGCCACCTTTCCTTTCACCATCACCATTGCCTGTCCTCTCACAGCAAAATAATCAGAAGAAAAAAAAACATCTGAAAGCATTTGTACTTATTATGTTGTTGCTGTTGTTGTTGTTGTTGTTGTTTTTATCCCAGTGTCAATCCCTCCAGCCTACCAGGTATCTGATCGCCTCCTCCCATTTCTCTGGTGTTCTCACTACCTCTTTTTAGGAGCCATCTAAGCTCTTCCCTTTGGCTTTTGGGCACCATACCTCCTTCATACGAGACAATGATCTGTTCCTTTAAGATCCTGAATCTTTGGTGAGTTGCCTTCCAGGACAATCCCTGTTACAGGTTGGATAAATGCAATCCGGGTGCTGCAAGATATGGCCACAATATGCCACATGGTTACAAGCTAGGAAACTCTTAGCAAAGCTACTCTTTACCATCCCTTTATGTCTCTTATCCACCGTAGACATGAACTTTGCCACTTCTCAATTTGGTTGTTGCACACTTTCAGTGGAACTGTAATTAGGGCTGCGTGCATCCTTCTTCATGAAGGAAATGCATAGTTGCTTAGTATAACATGATGCAAGTACAGTAAATCTGGGAAGTAAATTATCTTTTTCCTAATTTGGGTTAAAAAAAAATCACATTTTACTGATGCAGAAAAGACTTTCACATTTTCATTTGAAATGAAAACCATATAAGAACAGAGCAATAAAGAGCTGGCCATGGCACTGTGGTCTTCACTCTTACATCCTCTGATTTCTCAGCTGTATTCAAGCATCATGTTCCTGGATGCATCATAAACCCTAGGTATTCAGAAAGGGATGGGGTTATGTTCACAATAAAGCTGTAGAAATTGCAAAATACCCACAGCTTTCATTACACTCCTAATTTACCAATATCTGTTACACAGAGAAAGAAATCACTGGGAAATTACTTCCAAGCTGCTAGAATATTCAACTAACACTAGTAAACATTTAGACCTTTGTGGCTTTACATATTATAATTTGATTATACATCCTTGCTAAACTTGTGGTGTTGCCCTAATTGTGTGTGGGGGGAAAATAGATTGACACTTCACTTCTAAACAAAACTTTTCCTGCTAGAAAAAAACAGTAAAATTGATGGGTGGGATAAAATGAGGAGAAGATAAATAAATGACTATTGGAAATGAATATTGGAAAATACATATTTGCATTGTGACCTTAAACAATTGCCTGTGCAACACATTTCGCCAGAATAAGATGAATTGAGTTGCCTCCTAGTCTTGAACCTGAGGACTGATCTCATTCCAGCAAAGCATGTTCAGGGGGATATCCCAGTGGATTGACTGTATCCTCCGTGAGGGGTCTGGAATCTGGATAGAAAGGCATTAAATAACCTAAAATGATCTGGTCTTAGTGATAACATATAAAAGTATCAGGCACCCATGTTTAAGAACAGTGACAACTGGTACATTCTCTGTCCAGGGCGATGCTGATATTGCAGTGTAGTTACATCACACTGTAAGCTTTCTTGGCTCCAATTGTTATTATTCCATCCTGTCAATAGAAAAAGGCTTCTCTATTTAGGGTCATTGTGAATTTAAACTGATAAATAATCCAGATTAATTAACAGAGATTACAAATAATTCTGTGAACAACATTAACAATTTTGTCTGGTGGGGATGTCAAGACCCTGATGCTTCCTATTAGAAATCCATGGCTCTCTTGGTCCATCTGCTCTTGATAGCCTGCATATACCCAGAATTAAATCCAAGTAAATTGGAGGCACTGTAGAAAAGCAGTAGATTTAGTGGAGAAACAAACATTTCATAATTTTATTGTGATGGTTGATTTGAGCAAAGGACTCACTTTTCAAAGCACTTTCCACCCTCCTAGTGAACCTGCCAGAATGATTTCATATGGGTTTTGGGACTTCCTTAGCAAATGCAATAGCCATAAGGAGCTCTTCCAGTTACTAAGCACATTAGAAAGGGTCCCAGAAGAGACATGAAGCAACTCAAGGCAAAATGCAGCCACCCCCCACAGGCTTAGCGTGGCTTTTAAACCAGGATGAATTTAAAGAAAAAGGCAAAAACAAGAAGCAAATACTAGCTAAGAAGGTAAAGGCATAGCATCTACACAGTCTTTGTAATGAGATGGAAATGAGGAAGGAGATTGCAGAAGTAGGTAGAGATGGCTTTTGGTGGGCGGTGTCTTATGGACAAAGAAATACATGCAAAATACAGTTGACCACATCAAAGGTGATACTTAACTTTAGTACATGAGGGGAAAATAATAGATAGCATTGCCTAGTGTTTGGATGAAATATACTTTTGCCAAATTTTAGATGCACTAGATCTTGGCCACACAAATCCAGACCACAACAAAGAATTGAAGTTTTTGGTGTCTCTGCTGCCATCTACTTCTCATGTGGATTCATGCAGCCAAGATGAATTATCCTTGATGAAGGCCAGTGTGCATGGACTTGAATATTTGTTTAATGTAATTAAGTGCAATTAGATTAGTTGCAATTAATTACATTAATTGTGTGGCTTATATATAAAGTGTTGATCGGCAACTTTCATAGAGACCATTATTTTGCTGTGACAAATGAAAATATGACATAGTCTCCTGGAAAACAGATTTTATTCAACTTCCATTTATAGATAGTGTTGTGCAGTGTTATTTATTAACTTCATTTCAAATTATTACCTGGACTGTGCAATTTGCATGGCAGACTACAATTGTCTGGGAGGGAGAAAAGACAAAAGGAACTGCATTTATCTGCCTGTAACAATATATCTTTCTATTATGGTCTGTCATGGTATGGTACTGAACTTCTTAATGGTACATACACTGGTAGTAATTCTTTGCATATCCAGATTTACTATTTTTATTATAATTATGTAATACTGATATTTTTGCTTAAATGTGAGTACTTTCTCATGGATTTGGTTCTTTATTTTCTGCCCAGAAAAACCCAACTTCGATACCAAAAACAAAAAAAATAAAAAAAGTGCAGAAACTTAAAAAAAAAGAATCCTAAAAAAGTTTTAAAAAAATTAAAATGTTCAATTCTTTCAGCTTTATTAACATTTTCCATTGTTTCTTGCGATTTGTGTCTCGTTCTTTGTAGTATTGATGATAATGAACATTTGATAATGAATGTTCTTGTATATTCAGATAAAGGAAAAACAAACCAAAAAAGCAGTCTGAATTTAATAGTGTTTATAAAAATAAAAAGTTACCCTCATAGCACGCATCAAAGGACAGGCACTCCCCATCCTGTCCTGTGGCAAAAAGAGCTTCATACCTGTATAGTTTTTAACACCAAGTTACCTACATTTGCTCTTCTTTGGTTTCCATTTTTAATGCATTTGTGAATTAGTTCAAGAATGGTAGACAAGTGTAGAGTTGTGCACATTCATTTCCTGTTACACAATGTTTTAAAAGAAGTGACAGTAATTCATTTTGTAAAACTTTTAACAATGGTTGGAATAGTGAGCATAATAGGTACACTTAATACTTTGTTTACTAACTTTGAATGTCAGAAGTGACATTTTCATTATCTTCTGCATAAATTTTAAAAGAGGCTTTTATTTTAGGCCCAATCCACTGGTAGATTCTCCAACATAAGCCTCCCCTGAAACAAATGGAAGCTATACAAGGGCTTTTGCTGTGCAGCTTCAGTTTTTTCAACAAGGCTTATGCAGGATACTAGACTCATCTCTTTTACTTTTATCTCTCTCTCTCTCTTTCTCTCTCTTTTTGTCAAACTATGGCCTTGAAAACATATTTTCCAATTCCCTTCTTAAATCTTTTATTGCCTTTAAAGTGATGTGAAAAGCTTCTTTAGCAAACAGAAAAAAGATAAATTATTTTCCCTTAAATGTGCTTAGTTTATATAAAATCAACACTCTTGTTTATTGGTTTGATGCCAGTAAGATGTGTTGGGACTAGAGATCCTAGAATTTGCAACCAGAATAACCAACATCTCATGTAGCATACTTGGTAGGTGGAAAACTGCCTCTGGCTGAAGGCTGAAAATAAGACCTCCAGTCATGAGCAAGGTACTTGAAATACTCAACTTCCTGAAATTTATCTAACTTCCATTCTTACCTGGCTTGCTTAACAGTAATGGTGAACTAAACTTTCTGAGGACTCCCACCTGGGGATGTCTGACTGCTTGGTTTTCCTGAACAGTTTTGAGAAGGCTAGAGAAGGCCCACATCAACTTTCTCCATGGAATATGAGGACGTAGAGCATTGCTTCTACTGCCCATCAGGTTGCCATCAGATGATGCGCAGTGTGTGCCAAGATGCAAAATTTGTGCCCTTTTAAGCAAAGATGATTTGACCTACTGTGGTGGCAGAGTAGAATACAGTATTGCAGGCTAATTCTGCCCACTGCCAGGAGTTCAATTCTGACCGGCTCAAGATTGATTTAGCCTACCATCCTTCTGAGATTGGTAAAATGAGGACCCAGATTGTTGAAGGCAATATGCTGCCCAGAAAGTGATATAAAACGCTATGGGCAATATATAAGTCTAAGTGCTATTGCTACACAGGAAATTATAAGTAGTAGGGTGTAGGGTTACTGTTTGCTACTTGCCAAGATGGCAGATGAGGGGAGAGGTACTCATCAACGGTTGCCTGGTCAATGCAACAATTATGTTCTTTTTGAAGTGAAAGTGCTAATTCTTTTTGCCACAGCCAATCTTCCTTGCCACCACCAGATAATGTGAATCAGCATTCTGCTCTATTGCTTGTAATTTCCCTCCCTTCCCCTTGACCTGGTTTTCTGTGCAAAAGTAAGTTCCAGGACTCACTTGGGGTATTAACCAAAGCTGCTGATCTGCCAGCTGCTCCCCAGTCATGCCTGTATTTAGATAGGAGAACCAAGAGTAGTGGGCAAACATATTGGAAATCACTAGGCAAAGGGTGTCCCCTTGTGCCATCAATCATCACTTATAGGCTGTACCACCTGCCCACCAAGGGAATGCTCATAAATGCAGTTGTATGTTTAAAATACTATCTAGTCAGATTTCTTTATTGGTACTATATTTTTAAGATTAAACAGTAGATGAGATGTACTATTTCATCCTGTCTTCTTAAATACTTATCTAAATGACTTTCTGGGAGATGCTCGTCAATCTTAATTCAAGGACAACCTTGGTCCACAATTGAGCCTGGTTTGCTAGTACAACTCTTGCTATTTTCTCTCATTTCTCTCAATTATCAGTACCTTTGTTAAAGAATCATTAATGAAGAAATTATCATAGTGGGGAACAAAGCAATAACTAAAATCACTTATGAAAGAAAGTATGAAATTTCAATGCCCTTGCTGTTCAAAAAGCACTTTGCCATCACAACTCCAGTTTGGTGGATTTTGGAATGCTAAGACAATTGTGTAAATATTATTAAAGAGTGCCCCATAATCAGGGCCAAGGGCTAGGGTAACTAATTGCATCATTAGCATCAAGGATATGCGCCCTTATCTCTTAGTTCAGAATGAGAGCAAAATAATTAGCATTATTTGTCCTCACTGCCATAATGGGTTAAATCTGATTAGCTACCTCGTGATATGACATCATCACATGTAATGTGATTCCCAATTTGCTGAGCCAAAGATGCATTCTTCTATAGCCTCATTTTTCAGACTATGAAAGTAGAAGAGGAAGGTTCCTGGAAAGTTTCAGAGTTCAGAGGTTTTGCTGGGAAAAATGCATGTTGCTTTTTCAAACCAACAAAAACTGTTCTGCCTCTACTTCTTCATTCAACAATGTTACAACATGTACTTACTTCTAATGAGACATTGTAGGGCAAAATTACATTCTGTATACAATATTGAAAAC
Organism: Sibynophis collaris; assembly: GCA_036250565.1. Taxonomy (NCBI): domain Eukaryota; kingdom Metazoa; phylum Chordata; class Lepidosauria; order Squamata; family Sibynophiidae; genus Sibynophis; species Sibynophis collaris. The sequence continues at coordinate 137,720 of JANHFK010005024.1, read as the reverse complement.
AATGTTTGTATTGGT
>JANHFK010005024.1:94939-109084 GCA_036250565.1 Sibynophis collaris | reverse complement strand
CCTAGCAGGCGTCCCTGAAGCCTTCAGAGGCCGGCCTTCCAGTAGGCCCATTTTTCGCCCTCTGGAGGCTCCAGAGGCTTTCCTGGAGCCTCCCCCAGCTCTCTGGAGTCCCTCCGGAGGCCAGAAATACCCTGTTTCTGGACTTCCAGTAGGTCTGTTTTTCGCCCTCCTAGAGCCTCTGCACAAGCCCTGTACTTATCTGGCATCCAAAACGTGCCGTGTGGAGACTCCTCGGAGCGGAGGGGCAGCATAAGCATATGCACGCATCTCCTGCATGCGCGGCAGAGACCCAAAAATCAGCTGGCCAGCAGGAGGCATGCATGCATGTGCAGTGGAGCTGACCTAGGGCGACGGCTTGCGTGCCAGCAGAAATGGCTCCGCGTGCCACCTGTGGCATGCGTGCCATAGGTTCGCCATCACGGACCTATACCATTCCATTTGTTAAATTGTCTGTGTATTTTTTCTCTTAAAGTTGCAAAGACTGATTTGAATGTAAATGAATTAATTTCAGAGTCCATTATATGCTAGCTTAATGTTGAATTAATAATGACTAGTCATAAATATTTTTATTTTTTATTTTCTGTAATTTTTCTCTTCCTTCACTCTCCCTCCCCAACCAAGAAACAAACACACACATAAAAAAGGATTCTCAAAGGGAGACCATATTAATAATTAGAGTCCAACCTAGGGGAACAACCTGGCTAAGAGCCCAGATTCTTTTATCCTCCTACCTATCTAGTGTCAGATAAACCTAGTTGCTATATAAAGTCTCTTAAGGAGCCTGAGAAATAAGGTAAATTGTTCAGACAGCTTTTTGGGTCCAATTGCGTGTTTTCTCCTACTTTTTTACTGAATAGCCAAGGAAGTCATTATTCTCTGTGTATAGAAGGAAACTTTTTCTGAGCACTCATGCATTGTTCAAAGGTGTTTTGAAATAGTGATAGCTTATAGAAGGTAGAAGCCAGGGAATGGAGTAAATAAACAGAAGAAGCTGTTTTTTTGTTTTTGTTTTAATATTCCTGTTTTGTCCCAAGTATAACAATGGATGTTTAGCTATTTGCACTTGTCACTGACCATAATAATTCTGTTCTGTTCTATTTAGATATTTGGAGTCAGTGTTTCCAAGTGGGTGTTGGTTAAATCTTGCCATTAGTGCAAATACATATATACATACAATATAAAACATCGGCCAAAACGCTTATTTGTTGTTATCCGAATTGTTAATAATATAGCATAAGACAATTATATTATGTTGTTATGTTTTATATTATGTTGTGTTACATTCATGACATATCAGTACTGCTGAATAGAAAATAGAATGATTAACATTTGATTAACGTTTCTGAGGCCACGGTAGGAATGATCAGTGTAAAGACTGTAATGAACGAGTACAGGGTGCTCAATTAATAAAGGCCTTTGATGCTGCCAAAGGCCAATTAGCTCATTAGTTTGCTGACGTGGCTAAATCAAACTGTCCCTGCCTCCCCTTCTTTTCTAATTAAGCTCTAGCTTCTCACCTTGCTAATGAGCTTCCTACATATTTGCATACACAAAAAAGATAAAGAAGAGCTCATCTCTTTCTCAGTGTATAGCTAATATCTATTATAATATTTAACCTTTGCTTATTGTGCAGGCACATCTGTTCTAGCAGATGGAAGAAGATTTGCTATTGGTGGGATATGAACCACTGGCAATATCACCAGCACCATCAGCATCATTGAAATGCAGGGAGGCTGCCCAAGAATTCAGTTCACACACATTCGTTCTGGTGTTTTGAGAGAGGGTTTTCATGGCTTTCACACAACTGAGCCTGTGGAGGGGGTCAGGCACATGCTTAACTGACTTATAGAAAGCTTCTGTTTGGCAACAAACTGAGGCCCAGGCTTGCAACTTGGTGGCTTCATAGAGAAGCCCACAAATTCCTTTGGTTGTTATTAATGTTAGTAGTTCACCGACCATTTAAAAGCTGCCTTTTCTGTGTTGTCTCTTGGGAATTTCCAGATCAGCTAACTTTTGAATGCACAGAGTCTATTTTTTCCACATTCAGGAAAATGAGTCAAGACTCCTCCTCAGCCAGATGTCCATTTATTTTCGCTAACATCTCAGAGGTGCCTTTGATGGCCTTATCTGGGCTTGGTAGCTAAGGAGGATTGACCCTAGTTAGTATGTGGATGGGATATATTCATGGGAGGTGGTTAGACTGCAAAACTCAAGCCATGTCTTGAAGGAAGCAAAGTCAAATATCAGTTTGGTATTACTGTCAAGGACACCCTAGTAACTGAACTTGACTTGAATGAGACTACCAAGTTCAGTAGCAATTCTAATTATTTCATGAGGTTTCAGGTTTTCTTTTAATTGTTAGCCTTCTTGTGTGTCAGACACCAGCAGAAAGATTGGTTATACATTTTTAACAACACAGTCATAGATTATACTCTCCGTACTTGTTTCTTTGATCAAGTGCTCCTCTTGAAAGCCAAACCTTCTCCCAGATGTCTCCAACCTGGTGTTGTCTAGAGAAACCAGACTGCTTTTATAACCATCTGCTGGTAAGCTGGACTTTTAGAGAGCATCAGATTACCTAAAGATAACTCTGTGAAACATTCAGGGGCATTATTTCTATCCTTTCTTCCCAAAACAGAGCCTGGGAAAATCCAGACTATTTCTGGACTTGAATGATTGGAAAAGATAAAAGAATTTAAGAAAAAAAACCTGAAATTCCCCAAAAGATGGAAATAAGAACCAGAGAAATGGCGGCCTGGATGTTATATTATTGGAACCAACAGAGAAACAAATTCATTTGAGACTGAGAGTAGTTTGGAGAAGCGCTAAGGAGGTGACTGCTGAAGCTCTAACAGAATTTTTGGAATGAAAAGTGGAAAATGTGTGTTTAGAAGCAGAATATGTGCAACAAACCAATACAAAATATTTAAAGATAAATTTTCAAGGGATATACTTGTGCACTCTATCCATGAGATGACAAGAGATCAAGTTATAAACCAATATTGTACATTAATACCAAGTTAATTCTGCCCAAACATCTACTAAAGAAAGAAAAAATACAAGAAAGAATATAAAACACACTTGCTTCATCAGGCGTAAAATAAAACCATTCATGGACTTTTTGCTGAAAATAATTAAAAATGACCTGGATGATTTTTGCTTTTGTTCACTAAAAAGAGTTGAATATGAGAAATGGGGAAATATGTATGATATTTTAAAGGGGAAAAAGAGAAAATAGGCTTAATTTGCTGTAAAGATTAAAAATCACAATTTTTCTAACATCTTTTTTTTTCTTTCTTGATTTTTTCTTTCATATTATTAATTTTTATGCTCTGTTTTATACTTTCTCATGGTTTTTAATTCTTATAAATTTTTTCAATAAAAATATTTTTAAAGGAACAATCAAATTGAAATTAATATCTACACTACAATTTCCAACTTAATTATGAAGTATATAATGCATTCCTCATCCTGATTATATTTCTCTCTCCATATACTTTCACTTTCTAGGTTGAATTCTTTGCTTTAATAAATTATGTATATACAAGTCTGTTGCCACTGTTCTATTAATAAGAATATCTTTGAAACTTTATCACCAATATTGGAACATTTTTATGCCTAAAATGATGGAAAGGTACTGGTGACTTGAAAAATGTAGGTGTTTTCCATTTCCTTCTTTTGAAAATGGAGGTGATTAGTCAGCCATTCAGATTATTAGTCAGCTTTGTTTTTTAGGCCTAATTGTCAGTCACAGCTACCTACATACCATGTTTCCCTGAAAATAAGACCCGGTCTTATTTTTTTTTTATCTCCAAAATAAGCTCTAGAGCATATTTTGAGGATGTCTTAATTTTGCACCATGCAAAAGTGCTTCACAGCAGCTGCTCCAGCAGCCACCTCCAGCAAGTATGGCCACCAGGCAGCTTCTGCAGCTGATTGCGGCCGGAAAAAACAGCAGGAGGCTGAGTGACGTGCCCCACGAGTGTCGTGCCTCATGCCAGCTTACCGAAGGGTTGCTGCAGCCATCCACACACAAGTGCCTCATGGTGGCTGCTCCAGCCACTGCCTCTAGTAAGCATGGCCACTGGGCCGCTTCTGCAGCTGATTGCAGCTGGAAAAAGAGCAGGAGACTGAGCGATGCACCCCACACACCTTGCTCCAGCTTACCAAAGGGTCGCTGCAGCCATCCACAATTTTTTTATTGGTATTTATTTCATCTTGACATGGCCCAGCGCAGCAAAGAAGAGTTGCCTTTTCTTTTGTTTTCTCTTGTTGCATGAGGTTTTGGATTCAGTGATCTTGGCTAGCATATTTGCAATTTCTCTTTCCAAATATCCTACTGGCTTCCCCATTGATTTTGCTTGTCAAAAGATTGCAATGATCACATGAGTCTGAGATACTGCAACCGTCATAAATGGGAGTCAGTTGTCAAGCACCTGAATGTAAATCACATGACAATGTGATTTACATGACAATGTGAATGCTACAATGGTCATAAGTGTGAAAAATGGTCATAAGCTACATTTTTCAGTTCCGTTGTAACTTTAAGTGGTCACTAAATGAATTTTGTAAGTCAACAACTACCTGTAGAAGTAGAAAAAGTAAAGGCTGTGACATTTTGCATTGCTTAGGAAGAAGATTGCACTAAACCCAAAATGTTCTAGCTCAAGGTCACAAAACTGCTAGTGTAATTTTGTCAGCTATAGTGAGGCCATATATTTCCAGCAGCTATTAAATGTTTGAGTGCTAAGGTACTGTGCCTACTGTTATACAATATCCAGTTTTTGCATACCCATTCTAAAAAAAAAGCCAATTGAGATTCATTTAATGTGATTGTGAGTTTCTTTCTCTGCTCTGAGTATATTTCTTTGATTAGAACATGGTCACTGCTTTACAGCAACTCAAATGTGGATGTGTCACCTGAAACACAGGCTGAAACAAGGATTTGAAGAATTTACTTTGGGAGAGAGTTTGAATTTACTTTGGGAGAGAGGTTTGCTTCCACTTGGAAGAAGTTCATTTCTCCTTTGGCTTTTCTGCTCTAATTCTACTATTATTTGGAATAGGGAATAGAGAAAGTACACAATAAATTAAACAGGGGATCCTTGATCTGGATAAACAGAAGGCCAGATCTAAATTTCCATCCTACTCAAGAACTACTTCCATTCTCTATTTAATCCATAGTTACTTCTGTTACATATAGAAGAGTATTCATGTTAGCAAGATGAGATATGATTACATCCTTTTTGCAGAACATTTCTACATCTAATCTAACACCACAATTGAAACTAGTAGGCTATGTTTTACTTCATTGTCTCTCTATTGTGTTTGGTGTACAGGTCTAATTACCCAACTCCTTATGCACAGTATAGTCTTGTCTGAAACTAAATTATCCATCTTTTGCTTTCTGACTTCTCCAAGGAAATTTCCAGGAATATAGCATCAAAAAGTCCAGACACCTTCTTTTCCCACAGTTTGTGCCAAACTGAGAATCAATGATTAGTGGAGATAAAATAAAATACTTTTATTCAACTCAAGATGGTCAAGTTTAAAGATTTACGCCAACCTTTATTAGTTTAATTTATTGTGTTAGGTTATTGCAAACAAATGTTTTTTTTATTTAGACCTAGAACAGATGCCTCCTAAGACAAATGTCTCCTTATTAAGAAATTAAAACAGATGTCTTTTTAAATGAGCATTTTAACTTTGAGATATACACATATGTATAGAGGAGCATCATAGTTCAGCAGTTAAAGATGCTGAGCTGGACACCTGGAAAACTGACAGCCAGGTTCGATATCTGAGTACTGTGCAAAGGTGTGAGCTCCAGTTACTTGTCCCAGCTCCTGCCTACCTAGCAGTTCAAAAGCATGCAAATGTGAATAGATTATATAGGTATCATTTTGGTAGGAAGATAACAGTTCTGTGTGCCTTGGCATATAGCCACATTGGCCACATGACCAAGGAAATTGTCTTTGGACAATGATGACTCCCTTGGCCAAGAAATAGAGACAAGCATCACATCCTAGAGTCAGACATGACTGGAAAAGGAAATCTTTACCTATATTCACACACACACACACTTCTATGCATAAGGTATATGTGATGTACCCATTTGTTTATACTAGCAGGAACCAGCCTTTGTAAATTGACATCACTACTGCCTGTACAATCTTTCATGATCCTTAATTTAAATTTACAAAGAAAATATTCCAATAGTGAAGCTTTGTTCAATTGCAGCTGCTATTAGAATCCTCTAATTTTGGACTTGTCAGTTGGCGTTGCAGTGGGATGGAAATAGGCTAGCAGGGCTCTGCGAAGCCCAGGTGATATCTGTTTGCCAGGAGACCCTATGGGGCCAAAGCCACCCTGGAGGGGTGGTGAAGATAGGAGGGACCCTTTGTCAATCACAAAGAAATGGCAGTTTCCTCGCTCAATCCAAAGAAATCCTCCTGAACAGCAGCAGAAACAACAGCCATTATGGCCAGATTGAAGCTGTGACAACTGGGACAAGGAGATTATGAGCTGGAGCAGTTCATGAACAGAAGATTGGAACAGGGTGAGACAATTTTCAACTTCTAAAGTAGAGAATTAAACCCAATAAAAGAATTTTTAAAAGAAAGATTCTGCAAAGCATGAGAAAACAGTGAATTAGTATTAGGAGATGGATTATAGACCCCAAAGAGCAATAAAACTTTAATGGGAGAATATGAAGCTTTAAACTTTGAAATATAGAAAGACCATGGAACTTGTAGTATTGATAAAAGTGACTTTAATTAATGGTAATATTATCTGATTACTGGAAGATATAGCATAAAGAAAAATAGAATATTTTTTTTACCATTTGACAATTAGCTGTTATGCCCTCTGCTTCATTTTAATGCTACAATAAGAGCTAGGATGCCACCTACTGGTCAAAAAAGATACTAATTATGTATCTAAAAAGATACGTAAATTTACTAGTTTACAACCTTGACAGAAAAAGAAGATTGATAAGAGAAGAGAAACAGAGGAGAAGGAAAGGGGAAACAAAGTGAAAGGCAAATACCTGGAAGAACACTTTTTTGTTTTCTTTGGTTCTGTATCTATTTGTTTTTTGGCTGTTTAGGAGCAACTGGTGAGCCTTTTGAAGATCCTTAAAAGAGTGTGGACTATAAATAATAAGAATTGTCCTTGAAACTGAATACTTGACTCTGTGGATTAATGTGACATGGGGAAACCTGGTGAGAAATTTTGGAATACAAATATTGTTTGAGGGAATATTCTACGAGGCAAAAGAATAAAAAGTAAATAAAATTATGAACGCAGACAATTTAGAAAGAGCAAATTAGAAGATTTGGATTTTGATGACCAGATCTTGGACTGAACGAAATTCTTTTAATATTAGCATTTTTGGCACCTTTGGACAATTGGGACATTGGGATTTTGGTGCATTAGTGGTGGATTATTGAATAACTTTTGGCCCATCAAATTAAAATAAAATGTTAAAACAGGGAAAAACAAATGCATTGCAAAAAGAAATACTATTGATGCTTCAATGTATTCAGGAAGCTATGATAAGGAATCATAGGGAGATGATGGACCTGATGCATGATACAGATGTAAGAGTAGAAAACCCCAAACAAATAACAATAGAAAATGAACAAAATATTCAGAAAATAGAGGAGCAACTAGAAGGAGCAGAAGAAAGAATAGAGGAGATAAATCAATAAATGACACAAGCAGATAAAGATATGGAAGAGACTGGAAAGATTCTGGAAAGGGAGCAAGTAGATAACTCATTAAGAGTTATAGAAGAGGACAGAGAGAAAGATCTCCCAGAAGCAATGAAAGAGTTATTGATGGGTGCTCTAGAGATTTGACAGCAAACGATAGATGTGGAGGCAAGTGGAATAGGTAGACTAAATATGAGTAATGTAAGGGAATACAAGAGACCAAGGGAGGAGCATGAGAGTTTATTAAAAAGTTAATAAGAATTGAAATACAAAAACGGGCAAGAGATGATGGATAGATACATAATACCTCTCAATATGGGAATTGCCTTATTAAGGGTTAAAAAAAGAGGTAGAAAGTAGAAATTGGGAAAATATTACTATATATACTGTTACATGAAAATAACACATTACAATTACAATGTATATGGAAATGTTAGAAGTTGAAAGATTATTATCATGTATACCTAAATAATATCATCATTGTTATTAGTATTGTGTTTGAAGTAAATTGACCCAGACAATACACTGTTCACCAAGCACTCATCCTCTAATTTTTACTATATGCTGCTTAATCACTTAACTTATATATATTATTACATTGTGAGTATGTGTTCTATTTTTTATATAGAAAGCTGCTAAAGTAGTATCACTAATCTTCTCTACTTGCTTCATTTTGCATTTTTGTTTTGGCTTCTGGCTGTAAATTAGCAAAGTAAGTAAGTAAAGTAAGTCAGAGAAAGCCCAGGGGAAGAGTTCTTTCCTCTTGTTTTCCTTGAGATGTAAAAGAGGAGGAAGTCAGGGAAACTGCACAATACTGCAGGAGATGGGCTTGGCCACCAGAAAAATGGGACATAAATTCACACCCCTTAGCAAGTACAATACTTTCAATGCATGAGAAGTGCACCAAAATTATTTTCTCCTTTAGAAATACAAAAGAGCCCTCTTCTTTCACCAAAAAGAATTGGCAGGGGGGTGGGGGTAGGTCAATTTTTTTTCTGCACAATGCTGCCTAGATCTTAAACAATATGTTAAAAAGCCAGGGGAAAGCGCCTCCATCAGATAGCCTGGTTTTGTCTGGTTTTGTAAATTTCATTGAATTTTGGAAAATGGGACAAAAGAAGTGAACGCTATCATTACAGGGAACAGTGTCTTTTCCTTATATTTTTGACATGCTTCATGACTCCTTTCTGCTTTCTGTTGGAGAAAAAGAATTATTTTGCAGCACCAACATTCAGAGGCATCCATTGTAAGATACATTTTCATCAGAATGACAAAATGAATATTGTGATGTCATAATGTAACTTCCATTACTTATATAATCATGTGCAAGGTCACAACACACATACAGAAAGGGCAATGTTTGTTTTGCAATGTATTTCATTCCTCTGATAGATGCCAATGCTAAACAATGCAACAAAATATTGTTTTAATGTCTATTATTGTAAGAGAAAATTAATGTTTCATAAGAAATCTCTTCCTCAATTCTGTTAGAACACATAGGGTAAAATTATGTGTCAACAGAGTAAATATCTTCCAGTTGCCTCCCTTCTCCTTTTTTTTAAAGTAGGAAAATAAACCATCCTGTTCCTTCTTTCCCAAGAACAGCTTTAAAAAAAACAGCAAGAACAGCTTTTAAAAGTCTGCAGAATGGAGACCAGAGGACAGAGTTTCATTTCTTTTCAGCCAGAATCTCTCCAGCTCAGCTGCAACTAACTTCTCCAGGGGAAGGTAGGAAGCTTGGAATTCCAAAGCTTGAAACTTCTTGCTTTCTACCCCATCCAAGTCCCATCAGAAGTGGTAGGCAGAGGACAAATAAATAAACAAACATTTTATTAGTTGCAGTTTCATTGCAGTGGCTGATTCTGCAGAGAGAGAAATCTAACCAAAAAAGCTTACTACCTTCTCTTGCAAGGGGAAAAAGTTAATCCTTTTGGCATATCCATGTAGGCAGACTTATTAGAGGCATTTACAAGATAATGATATGCATATACTCAGCTATCAAAAGAAAAGGCATTTCAATAAGATGATTTACAGTTCAGTTGTTAATGTGCCCTTAACCAACCCTTTCTCTCTCATATTATAGCAACTTAATTGGTTTGAATTTTAACATTTAATTATTTCACTATTCAATGGCAACCCACCATTAATTGGTAACCCACCATTAACCAAAAAAAGAGCATTAACTCCATCAGAATACAGTATTCATCTGCACTGGTCTCTATTCCCGTCTGGGGCTGTGCCTCAACTTTCCTAATCCCTGTGAGTGGGATCTGGCCATTTTGATGGGGAATAAAGAGAGTGGGGCCTCCAATATATCTTAGAAGAAGCTATATGGAGAGTTATGTTCAACCCTGTCTGTAGGGTAGAAAATTGGAAAAATTGCTCCAGAATTTGAATTAGGTCAACGAGAACCTTATATATAATTACAGATAATGAAAACCGATCATGTCTGCTTTTCATTGTTACATTTTCATTGCTATATTTTCCAGCACAGCCAGGTTATATTATATCCAGGTTTGGGACTATACTTTTTTTTTAAAGTATCCTCCAAATTAAGTTCAATCCATGATGATTTCACAGACATATCCATAAAGTTTGTTTTACAATGGTTTGGAAGGTGATTTGCCATTGCCTTCTTCATAGTGGAAGGAAGGAGGAACATTAAGATTTGTGCTAGTGATAAAAATACGATCCAAGGTAAAAGGAAGCCTATTTCAGCCCTGGAGAACTTCTCAGACCATATATGGAGCACCTCTTCATAGGATTGTTGGAAGAAATATCCATCTGGTTCAGTTCCAAGAGGGGAGAAAGACACTGGAAACATGGAGGCTGATTGGAAAGATGGTTTATTGGTGAACAGGACTACATGGATTTGAGGTCCTGGCCAGCTGACCACATGAAGTGGAGGGTATTTATACCCTCTCTGGGCTATGAAGCTTCCTGTTCCTGTGGCAAGAACATGTATTTTATTGATTGCTATCAGACTCCCATGGGGCTATACAGGGGTCACAGCTGAGATTGTCTGAGTTAAGATTGGTAGAAACTTGGAAGGTGATGATATAATGAAGAGGCTTGTGTTCTGTGGGCAATTCCTATTGTGTCTTAATGGCTTTGTCCTGGTTTGGATCTTGAGTGAGGGCTAATCCTACCATTCTACCTTTGTTCAAAAGATCTTGTTTTGAATGGATTACCAAATCTGCATTTCTAAATGGCCTCAGCTTAGTATCTGCTTGGGGGCAGGGAACTATAGCTCTGAGTTTCTGTCTCCCTTTAAGATTTTTATTTCTCTTTTAGGGGAAATATAATATTCTGCCTTCTTAATATTTTTCAAAATATTTCATTTTTTAAGGAGAAGGGTGGGTGCTAACTTTCTACACTTCCCCCCCTTTTGCCAAAATATATGTGGCAAACACATTTTACTAGCAAAAGATTAAAAATTGATCTGATCAGGGAGGCTTGATGAGTGCTTTTAATTTTTTTGATGCAAAGGGGAAGGAATTGATAGAGGCAGCAGAGAAAGGAGAGCTTTCAACCATGAAGGTCTATCAGCCAGGGTAAATTCTGGAAAGAAATTTACATTGTCCAATTTTCTATGCCAATTATTTTCAGATGTTAGACTTTCTGTGATCTTCCAGTCATGTTTTAAGCAAGCACAAGTCCCAAAATTCTACACAGCCATGGTTTTCTTTTAAATAATTACAGGCTGCCCATTTACAAGGGTTGCTTCTTGAACTTGCTTTAGCTCTTATTTTAGTGCATCCAGGGTTTGTAAGGCCAAATTGAGGTTAGCCAATGTGCAATCCAGGCTATCAATATTTTTTAAATTATACACACAATGAGCCCTGGGACTCCTACTAATGAGACCATCAGTACATTCCCCCTCCCTCATGGAATTGGCAGGGATATATGATTGCTTGGGCCTTAATGCTACATTGCAAAAACCAGCCTAGGAGAAGCTTTGTGTGGAGGTAGGTGAAGGGGATAGCCTCAATCTGATTCTGAATGGGGTGTCTGTCTGTCTGTCTGTTTGTCTGTCTGTGTTGTTGTTGTTGTTGTTGTTGTTGTTACAAGACAGACAATGCAAATATGCTGGGCAAATTTCCTTCCCACCAGACAGAAATCTAAGGTGTTCAGAACTTGCTGTGCCAACCACTCCCAAATGTCATCCCTCCATGAATCCATTTCACTGATTACAACATAAATGAGACAAGAAACAAAATCTTACAATGAATTTCTGCCCTCCCCCCTCCTAGTCTTTAAAGCTGTCTTTGGGGGATTGAAAATAGTCTTTAGTATTCACTGGTCAATCTCAGGGTCCTCTATTTCATGTCTTCTTGGTAGCATTAGGCTTGGTGGTATGGCTGGTCAGTCAGGCTTGGGAAGGTCTGCTCCATTCTGGTTGCTGTGATGATTTTCTTAGTAGATGACTGGATCCAAACCCAATTCTTTGGCTGAAATAAATAGAGGGTCTCCTCTGGAGGCAGCATCTGGGTCAGTGTGATCTGCTTCCACATGTTGCAGAGTTGTCTGTGCAGGGCTGAAAGACATGAGAACAGGCCCCCCCTACCCACTTTGTGGGTGATCCTCCCAGAAAAGGCATTGTTGGAGGATTAGAGGATGGGGAGGTGGAGTGGAGGAGGATAGAGTTTGAGGGGGTGAAACCATCAGTACTGCAGTTGTTAAATCATAACATAACATAAGTTATCATAAAAATATGGGGACACAACACATGAGGGGGGAAAACTTGGATTCACATGTTTCAGGAAAAAGATGGATGGATAAAACCACTTAAACACATACAGTAAATGCAAGAATGAAGCTTTTCTATAAATGAATTTAAAACATTCCCTCATAACCTTAGGCTGTTCTTAAAAGTACAGAGAGGGAAGGAAAAAATTGAACACAGTTCTGTTCACTCTGTTTTGTGGGCCAGAAAAAACAGGGTGAAAGCTTTTTTCTTTTCATTACCAGGAGGGCACACAAAGACTTAGACACACATTCTCTTAGACAAGAGAAACAAAAGAGAAAAGGAAAACAGAACTCTCGTGTTTACACCCTGGTCATTCCCACCATAAATCTCAGTTAATTTCAGATGAGGGAAGGCACAAATCTTAACAAACATATCATGTGCATGGAAGACAGAGAGGAAGAGAGAGAAACAAATAAGCAAACAACAACAAAAAACCTCAATGTTCCCATTTATATATTTCCCTTTTCTTAAGTACCTTTATTTAGCCAAATTGGTTCTCCAGCCTCATCCCTGAGCAAAGCCCACTCTTTACACAATTTGCTCACATCTTCTTCTTCTTACCAGCCAGGACAGGCATCTGCCGTTCATCCCAAGCCTCAAGCAAATCTCCTATGGGAGGTTTCTGTCACAACCCTCAAGCTATAGCTTCCCATGTTCCCCTTCAGATGTGGGGTTTACTTTAGCTTAGTCAGGTGAACAAATTCTGCCGCCTATCAGTTTTCAGACAAAAAGCGTCCGGGATGACTCTGGTTCCTTCACAGAATACAAGCACCACAGAGTATGAGCACCTCCTTTCCAGGGAACTTCCACCAAGCAGGTTTCCAGGAGGACCTGCTGCCCCTACGCAGTGAGTACGGGAACCTCCTAAAATTCTGCCTATTGGTTTTCAGACCCTCGGAGGTCTGGAAGGACCTGCTGCTTCTCTTAAGCAGTGAGTATGGGCACCTCCTAACACAGGGCTTTGCTCAGTGACTTCCCAGCTTTTCCCAAGTTCAATGCTCTCATTCACTTTTCCGTTCCATTTTCACACTCTCTCTCCTTTCCCTAACAGAAGATCCTGTGCTCTGGCAAATCCCCCAATGGTCTGATAGAACAGATCTTTCTGTGGTTAGGAAATACACAGAATGAGCAAGATCCAGCTGTTATTGGGAGAAAGGTCCTCTCACTCACTCACATTTCCCAAGCTTTTATGGGCTATAAAATTAAAATTTAGAGGTAATCACCTTCTTTCCAAGCAGCCTTTGAGCTCAACACTCAAAACCCCTTTAAACCCTATTCCAAACACCCAAGGTCCTGGAAAAATCCACCCATAGACTCAATGGGTCTGTGCTGGCAAGGGAGGCTTACCCGGACCAGGTCCATTGGTCAGGTTAGTTTGGAATCCCTTCTGGGGTGCCAAATTGTTGGGAGAAATATCCATCTGGTTCAGTTCCAAGTGGGGACTTGTGCACATTAGCCAATCAAATCTTTGCTCACATCCCTTGACTCTGCCTTATCTAGTTCTGTAGCATCCTTAAGCTGAGCCTCCATCAGCCTCTTGCAAGAGGACCTTTCAGTTATGCTTCTTGAGTTAGTCTGCCAAGTAGAACTCTCAGGCTCATATTTTATTTATTTATTTATTTTATTTTATTCGATTTGTATACCGCCCTTCTCCTTTGCAGGACTCAGGGCGGTTCACAG